>JAQGBJ010002963.1:0-14286 GCA_034698345.1 Sphaeridia pumilis
GTAAGCCCCCTGTCTCCTCCCCCCTCGTCCCCCATACCCCCAACGCCCCCATCCGTAGAACTGTCCCCTCCCCCTTTACCCCTCCCTCCACTTCCCCCCGAAAACAGGTAGCAGTACACAAGGGCGCACATGAAGAAGAGGGCTGAAATTGTGACCACAGCAATGGCGAAGATCATGCCCAAGGTGTAATTGGTGTCCTCGCCAGTCCCGTTTTCGGTCAGCGTTACGGAGATGATTCCTTGTGGCTCGTCTCGGACGACTGGGACGGACTCGTCAGGGAACCTGGAAGCGGGAACGGAGACGACGGCGTCCAAGGGCTCGGGCGGGTCCACTTCGGAGCAGTCTTCGGAGCGCCAGCCCACGTGGCATTGGCAGGTGTAGCGGTTGGTGCAGTCGCCGTGCCCTGAGCAGACCAACTTCGAAGAGGGGTCGGTTGGGCACTGGCCAGGGGTCGTGAAGAAGATTGTGGACATGTTGATGCATTGTTGGTGGTGACATACCTGAAAGAGTCAGTTTGAAATATTTTTCCCGCCTTTATGATTTTTGAAGCTTATTATTGGGTTGCCCATGACCGACTTTTTTAAATTCCCCCCGCCTTTTTCATATATACAATGCTCGGGGTCCTTGCCAATAGATCGCTGGCCTACAATACTGGAATGGCCGGAAGCCAAAATCCTTATTTCTCCTCCTCGTCACCACCACGAGAGAAAGCTTCAGAAATTTCTTCTTCCACAGACTTTGGCTCTATTCCAGGCCCATTTATAATAATAAGCATCGGAGGAGGACGTGGTGGTGGTATGACTGGTGCCAAATCATCATAACAAGTTTGCCAAAAATTAGACAAACCTTGCCATTTCCACACTTGGTTCTGTCCTGGACGAGGGGCGCTGTTGCGCCAATGGGGCTGCAGCCTTGTGGCTCCGAAGACGCCGTTGAAGTACTCCTGGAACCGCGAGCGACGCATTGGAGCGTTCCGCACATGACGTTTTCCGGCTCACAAGCCTCGAGATGGCCGCAATGTCCACGGTCGTTTCCCACTCGATTTAGGAGGTCGTAACAGGGCTCTGAGGCTGAAGTAACTGCAATATGGTGGTAAAGAAATTAATTATTTACGAGTTTGTTCTTCTTCTTGTTGTTCTTCGTCTGGCTTTGTCTGTGGATTTGAAAGAACCTCTGCAGTTGTCAGACAGCGAGCCAAAGAACCAAAACCAGCAGGTCGTAATAGTGAATTAATTATGCGTGTGGGCAGATGATATTCAGCATAGCTCTTCTTCTCATCTCGCCCAGAACGACTTTTGTATACATTCTAGCAGCAGCAGTACTTCAGAGAAAAATTTCCGAAAAAACGCCTCGGGTCATATATACCGCAACTTGGAAGACCAAAGGCCTGAAGCCATTCCACATGAGTACAAAATCCTACATCGAACACGTGCTTTCACTTCACTCCAACCAATGTATAAGCAACGCTTTTGGAGGAGACATAGGGAATCAAGAAGAGCTTCATCCGCATGCTTATTCGCTACATGTTTTAAAACCAGAGTGCCAAAATCCCATGTTAAAGCACGTAAGGCGAAAAAAGAGATGAGACAGAGAGAGAAAGCATTCACAACCATAGCTATAAAGCGTAAGGATGAGTAAGCGCAAAAAAGTGAAAGTTAAGTTGCATTGCGGTACTCGTACAGTGTGTTCTCCAGATGGCGCGCGCTGTGGCGCGTAAGCGCATCTTCGTAGGCGCGCTCTCTCCTCCAAGCACTCTGTATGCAGTAGGCAGCACGTGTTGCAAGCGGTACGTTGATGTGTTTTGCAGGTTTCTTCTTTCTCGCCAATTTATATGTCGCATAATAAAAGAAGGAAGAGGAATACGGAGAAAGTACGTGTGAAAAGCTGGCAAGTGCTTTCACCCAGCTTGTAAAAAACAAGGCGCAGAGAGACGCCGGAGAGATCAAAAAAGTGCTAGAGAAAAGTACTTTGCAAAGTAAGTACAAGTCGACAGATTTTTCACTTCCAAGTATTTTGGATGAATCCAACAAGACTTGGAAGAAAAGAGAAAATTCTTGAGCTTTTACTGCTACGATAAAAGGAGACTTTTCTGTCGTTCAAGTATACTGAAGAAGGTGTCGGATGTAAAAAGCACGTGTTCGATTTTCGATTCCCGGGCTGACTGAGATGGAGAGGAAAAGTTGGAGACAAAAAAAGTTTGGTTGGATAAGAATGTCATTGTAAAAAAGAAGTTGCCAATCCAATCCAGGTGTGCGTTCAGCAGTTTGGCTTGGCTGAAAGATCATCGAAACCAGGGGTTTTTTGCAAAGTTTTTGCTGTGAAATTCAAGTGGCGCACCCGGCGGGAAGTTTAAAATTTGAAATGAATTTTTTCGCAAAGTATTTTTCATCGGCTTCATCTAGAGCTACAAATTGAAAAGAAACCACGCGTATTTTCATAGCTATTCAATTAATTAATTTAATGACTCACCGTTCTTGAACAAGAGTTTGCATTGAACATCATGGTTGAGGCAGAAGCCTTTGGAGCAGTAGCCGGAATCGGCAGAGCAATTTTTGCCGTCTTGATGAAATAAATTGGGTGGACAAGAGCCTCCTTTTCCAGTACAGAATTCGGCCACGTCACATTCGTTTTCGGCCGGGCGGCAAGGTTCCCATTTTCGTTTGAACTGTGTTTGCAAAAGCAAAGAGGGAAAATAATTGAAAGTTCCGTTATATACATGTAAACATATGGGCGGGGGGGGGGGGGTGAAAAGAGAGCGCGGGAAATTTCGCTTTTGATAACAAAGGGAAAAGGGCTTCTTTTGTATATGTATACACTTTTTTACTTCACGGAGCAATTATGGCGAAATAAGTAATTAAAGAAAAGTTTGGTCCGCCGAGCAAGTATATAAACTAACGCTAATTAATTGATGTGGGAAAGACAAAGTGGGCAAGGGGGAAGTTTTATAAAAGACCTTTCTTGGCGAAATTTAAAAAGAGCGCGAAATTTAAGAAGATCAAGAGGAAGAAGAGGAAGCTTTATGACAGGTACAGGCTTTGCAAAGCTTGTAGATGAAAAGAAGACTTCAAAAGAGCGGGAAATTCAAAAAGCGTTTTTAAATCTGCAGTACACATCAACGCTTTGAAAGGGCGTGGGGTGGGCGGGAGAGCCGCCCATACACTATTGTGTGATTTATATACTTCAAAGGCGCCTTTGTATCATAAATATATAGTGGTGCAGAAATCCTTGGCTTTTCCACTCGGAATTTTAAACAGACAGGTAACTTACATGGCAGTTTTTGCAGCAAGGCTCCAAATTGGAACATTGGGCGTGCTCCTTGAGCCTACAAACGAGTGGTCGGCAACACGTGTCTCTGCATTGGCGTTCCTGGCCGCAGTCGCATTCTTCGCCGTCTTCGAGGATTCCATTGCCGCAGATGCCTGGAATTGGGAAATTTTATTGTTTAAATTAATTAGCTCTTCTTTGACGTCAGCCAACCAGGCGTCAGCAGTTCGGAGAAAAGAATAATAATAATAATAAACAAGCGCTTCAACTCTTCAGAACTTTGTTCCAGTTTACTTGGAAAGCCTGACCTGCTCAATGGTATTTGAAATCACGTTTTGCCGAAGCCTTAAAACTAATTCGCACCACCTGCTGCGACGCAGTAAAAGTAGACGAGTTTCCGTTCTTAGAATTCACAAAAGTCAGGCTATCAACTGGGAAAGTTGAGTGGAAACCAGGGTGCCATTTATTGAATTTTGGTACTTGTGGGGAGTTGTTGAAATTAGCTGCAAGTGGAATGCGAAACCAGAAACCTTTGAACAGTAATACATGTTCAAGTTTGCCAATTTGTCATTTCCAACTTTTTGACTTCAAAGAGCGCTCTTATGGAGCGAGTTACAAGTTTCCGGCATGAATTCTTTAGTGGAGGAAGTTCAGCCTGAATCTGTTGTTAATGGCTTTCAAGAATTTTCCAGTTGGCTGTGGCTTCCGAGTTGAAACTAGATGAATTACAACAAAGCCGTTTCTGAAGGATCGGGGAGGGTGAGCAGGGGAGATTATCCAGAACTTTAGCAAAAGATGTAATGAATAATTTAGCAATTTTGCAAACTTGTCCTGCTCGTAGTAGAGATCTATAGTGCATAGAGGATCAAGTTTCAATTAATGGCGGCTGTCTCAAACCCAAACTTCAAACTGTTTCCATTCATCCATTTGACTCTTGCAACAAAATTAGCTCAATTATTTCCAATTATATACTGGACGGTGAATGCAGCAGTTTTCAAATTGTAAAGCTATCTGCTATTCAAGATTGATTGAAGATTTTGTCTTCATATTTCGTTTAAGTTTTATATTTTAAATTCTCAGGAACTAACAGTTTGACCAGTAATTCCACTTCACATATCAATCACTCCAACAAAAGGCCGCATTAAAATTGATGCCCAGTTCCCCAGAAAACCTTTTCAAGCTTCATGACAACTTAAATGAAGTTCAATTACGTTAAATCGCTTACGCCAAAGCTACTGAAGTACAAAATCTCGTATAAAATTGACCAAACCCTCGAAGTACATCTCCAGTCAAAAACGAGCTTTCGCCATGTTCAACTTCAACCAAAAACTGTTCTTCGCCCTTGTGGCTGTTGTTTTGGGCCTGTGCGCCATCAGCGTAACTTCGGAGGTCACTACAACTACAAGCTCGCCAGCGACCTCAGCTGACGAGCAACCCTTTTCCACTCTCGAACAAGCCGAAGATGCGGAAGAACCACAGCTCTGCAACGCAACCTTCACTGAACCGCTTCCCGAAGCTTCAAAAAAGTTCGTCAGTGTCTGCTACGCCACTGAAGCCAAAGTCCTCCGCCTTATCGACACAATTACGTGGACGATCAAAATCCTCGCTGCTCCCGGTACCAACCTCGCCAACGAAGAAACGCAGCTCAAGAACGACACCAACATGAGGCATATAGTTTCCATGTGTTCCAATCGGAGAATTGAGAGTCTCATCGAAGATATTTCTGAAGTCGCCCACCGACTTTGGGTACTGTCCATCCGACTTCAGGAGCCTTGTGACTCGGACGTGCTCAAAGTGGACAAGATGAAGATCGACCTCATGAATAGGCTCCAAGGTAAATATATACAGCATATATACTGCTCAAGAAGAAGTTTGTAGATAATGGCAATTCCAACTGACCCCATGACGTTTTCTGTATCCTAGCTATCCGAGTCTACTCATCAAAATCCGCACTGTCCCCCCATCCAATGCTCGTCCAGTCCTACGAAGTCCTGCTGGAAGAACTGAAGTACGTCTTCAACAGCGCCTTCGTCATGTTCCAAACGCCGAGACCGACCAGGCCTCCATCGCCCTTCGGCCCAGTTCCGATTCCACAAGCGGCTTACCGCTCTGACCACACTGGCACTGACTCCAGGACGTTTCCTTACGACCCCATAATTTCAAGCATCCTCAAGCCGAACAATAGCGTCTGGGGCCTCGTCGAACTAGCTCAGGATCATCCAAAGTCCATGACTTTAGCCCTCCCTCAGCTTATGGCCAACTGGTATGCTGGAAATCCAGCAAACTTTGACGAAATCCTCAAGTTCGTCCAGCGCCTACCATCCCTCGTCCAGAAGATCCTTGCCCATTCTGCACTTCACGACCAACTGCGTGAGCATGGCCAACTGGAAACGTTCGAATTGACTAAGCTCGCTGACCAAGTGCATAAGCTGAACCAGTCAGTTTCAGAAGTCTCGGAAACTATTCCGCTGTCGGTCCGCAGCAAGCTGCTGAAGCTTGTGAGAGAGTTTGGGCCAATCTACGAATTTTTTGGGCGCAACTCCAGCTGCCATATCAAGAATACCGTTTATTCACGGTACTTTTATCCTTATTCAAGTTCGTATACTGTTTTGCACCCAAGTATTGGCGATAATGCTGGACAGGTTATTACCGTTTCTCCTGCGAATAACTCCATGTTTGAGCTGACTTACAACGGTAACAATGGTACTTTATACGCGTGGAAAACCACGTATGATAGCAAACGAAGATATGTTTCACACGCTATTCCGAGCTCGGTACCAGCTACGGCTTTTAAATACTGGAAACTCATCGCTGTACAAGGTGGCAAGTATTTTAGAATTTTGAACGCCAAGTACAACGAAATTGTCTTTGCTGATATGGATGCAATAGACGGAAATAGTTATCGCCGAGTGTTTCTGACCAGAAGCGATTACTCCGGAAGCTATACCTTCGTTCCAAATGCTGACGTTTGGAATTTTGAATGTACACGAGGTTCGCTTTAAAGCTTTAATTTTCTATAATGCAACGATTTTCATGATGTTTAATGTCAAAGGGTTCTGAAGATGTTTAATGTAAGTTTCAAGAGTCTCTTCAGTAGATGTAATAAAAACTTTGCAATTATGCAAGCTGATTTTGCTGGTAACAAGTCAAGGTTTCTACCTCGTTGTCTCAAGCTTTAAGAATAAAGAAAACTGTTGTCGCATGAGTTCAGACTTTATCTCAACTTTTCTGCAGGGAAGCTTCAGACAGCAGATGGTTTCGCAAGCATAGATTCGCCAGAAATAATTAATCATTAATTATCATATCAGCCAATTCGCAAGAAACGCTCGTTAATAAATCAGAAAAGTTGATATCAAGTGGAGTGATGTGATGAGCGCTATAAAGCCGATACGTGGATAAAACCTCACATAGAAAGTAACAGAAAACGTAGAGTAAACCATCATTCTAAACTTGAGATTCAGCTCAAGTAATCTCTCAAGATGTGTAAGCGTCTTTCCAACATTGGCGTTCTGGTCCTTCTGGGCTTTGGAGTTTTAACCATCCCTAAATCGAGTGCCTCCGAAGATCCTACAACACCAGTACCATCTTTGGAATCTAGCGAAGAAGTCCCTTTCTCCAACTCCACGCTTGAACACGAAGAAGATCCAGCTTGCGTCCCAATCTTCACCGAACCACTTCCAGAAGCTTCAAAAAAGTACGTCACTGTTTGCTACGCCACTGAAGCCAAAGTGTCCCGTCTCCTCGACAAGATTTCATGGACAGTCAAAATCATGGCTACTCAAGGGACCACCTTGTACAGCGAAGAACAGCAACTCAAAAACGACTCGAGCATGAGCATGAGGCAGATTGTTTCCATTTGTTCCAACCGGAGAATTGAGAGTCTTATTGACGACATTGGCGAGGTCGCTCATCAGCTTTGGGTTCTGTCGATTCGACTTCGAGAGCCTTGTGACTCGGATGTGCTCAAGCTGGACAAGATGAAGGTGGAACTTGTGAGGAGGCTTTTGGGTGAGCACTGATATGCTTATATTAACATGTACATATATACTGTACAGTGAATTTAAGTGGAAGCATTATACTGACCTTTGACCTTCAATTTCAGCTGTCCGTGTCTACTCTACGAAATCTGCCCTTTCACCCCATCCAATGCTCCTGCAATCCTACGAAGCCCTGCTGGAAGAGCTGGAGTACGTCTTCAACTCAGCCTTCGTCATGTTCCAAACGCCAAGGCCTACCCGACCGCCGCCACTATTTGGACCTCCAGCAGCTCCAGGTTCCGGTTCCATTGCTCAGAAAACTTACAGCTACGACCCCATTGTCGAAAACATCCTCCAGCCCAACAACTCCGTGACGGACCTCCTCGAACTCGCCCGAGAACACCCCAAGTCCATGAAGGCGGCCCTCCCCCAGCTCGTCGCTAACTGGTATGCCGGCAACCCGTCCAACTTCCAACAGGTCCTCAACTTGATCAACCGCCTCCCTTCTTTGGGTCACCAGATTCTCGGCAACGCTGCGATCCACGATCAACTTCGCCTTCACTCCCAGCTCGAATCCTATGAACTGGTCCAGCTCGCCGTTCAAGTATATAATCTGAACACTTCGGTGGCTAAAACTGCTGAAACCATTCCGCTCTCACTTCACACCAAGTTCCAGACCCTTGTTCGTGACATTGGCCCCTTTTACGACTTCATTGGGCGAACTTCAACCTGCCACACGAAAAATGTCGCATACTCGCGGTACTTGTACTTCAAAGACTCCTTCCCACAGCCGGGAGTTTTATACTATCCGTTCAATTCTTACACTGGCCTCCTTACAGAAATCTCGCCTTCAAGCCCAAGTTCTCTGTTCCAAATCAAATTTTCATCTTATCCATTATACGCTCAACAGAGTAGCATTTTTGATAACAAACGCCGCAATATTCTAAGAAGAGCCACATCGGATGTACCGTCGGATGCCTTCAAAGACTGGAAATTGATCCCCGTAAAAGGCGGTAAATACTTCCGCGTTCTGAACGCCAAGTATGACGAAATTCTGTTCGCTGATAAAACCTTAATGGATGGTCAATATCGACGAGTGTTTTTAGCAAAACAAGAGTACGCGGGTGATCTTGGCATCGAACCTTATGGTGACCTGTGGACGTTTGAATGTACTCGATGAATTCAGAATAATTCGCTCGAATCTAGAAATTAAACTTCGTTTCATTTCAGGCCCAAGCAGTGATTCCGAACATGTAACTAGTTTCTTAAATATGTGGGCTTATCAATTGCCTCAGTAATCCTGTCATTCGAGGTCACATTACAGTCAAGTTCTTTCTTCTATATTAAATTATTATTATAATTATTAAGAATCAAAGTTAACTTTCTTTGTTCTTTGAACGATTTACTGTTTATATAAATACGTAGCATTTATTTTTTTTCCAAGCATTCAAACATTTCACCATTTATATATACTTTTCTTCCATGCAAACGCCTAGCGCAACTTCCTTCTCACTTTCTCGTTTCTATATTCCCCAAGTCCCCAGTCCAAACAATTTAATCCCCTAATAAACAACAAGATAACACTACAACCAAATTCCCATCTGCACACACCTAAACTCATGTTTACAACCACCAACATTTCTCCTTGGAGATTCGCATTGTGTGTGTTCTGTACAGGCTCCATTTCTCCTCATAACCCCCACAGTAGTAACTCCTCCTGTTACTTTTCGAAAACCTTCAACCCACCTTTCAATCTCCCGCCAAAACTACCTTGATACAGAAAACCACAAATAACACGCTTCCCTTCTCCGCTTCCAGTTAGCCCTGGCACGAGAGCGAGTCATAGAGTAGTCCAATTACTTTCAATGTCACACTACTCTCCCGCGCTACTTCTTTTTGGCTCCTTTCCCTTTTGCACTTTTGGATTTAGCTCCATCCCATTACCATACCATAACTTTAAAAACCCACATCAACATTTCAACTCATCCACTCAAGCAAGCAAAAGGGCCATTGCTAAAACCCATGGCTGCTCGCCTTGCCTTGGGTACACACAAACCTCTTACTTTTTCTTCAGCGCCTTTCTCTCCTTAAGAAATATCCACAAAATTATAGCCATAATAATATACACTCTGCCTTTTCTAACATTATCCAAATGCTCTATATTTCAAGCTATCTCCACCATAGTCTCCTAGGATAATTCCAGACCTCATTACAACTCTCTCCTTTATAAGTAACCAAAACTCAGGTCGTAATTCTCGTCTCATCTTCTAAGAAGCTATATAGTCTCTAAAGCTCTTCTACAATTCAGTCACTTTTTTCTCCGTAAAAGCCCTTTTGCAAACATTCCATTAGAACCTTCTGCGTCTGTTTTCGATTCTCTAAAAAAAGTTTCTAGTTCCTATAGCTTGTTAGCAAGAGATACACTCAGAGCCTCAGACTTTCGTTCAGTTACTTAATCCAGCGCCCAGGAGCTGCAGTAGGCTTGTTTGCTCAAAAGATTTAAACAGATTTACTAAAGCGCGCTCCTTCCGCCTCGAGCTACACCAAAGTAGCCACCTGACCTCCAAGCTCTATAGAAAAAAGGCTAGAATTTTACTAGCAAAACTAACAAAACCATGGGGATTTTTCCTCTTGAAGAAGTTCAAGTTATTCCCCGGCAAGAAAAAGACAAACACTTGAATCCTTGCCGGAGATTAATGTCAATCAGGAACTCGGGATTTGTCTACTAGATTAAAGCAACAAGCTCATCTACAAGCGTGTACATTGACTGACTGGTCCACTTGAACATTTTCTCTATTTTCTAGATATTCTAGAATCTAAAACTATGCAAAGTCTATTTAGAAGAAAATGTTGCCATGTGCTTTGAGAGCCAAGTTACTATGAGATTCTAGAAATTAGACTTGACTTGCCCAAGGACACGGCGCGGCGCGCCTGCCAGTCGCCTGTCTCTTTCTAGACATCCTTGGCTCCCTTTGACACTTTTGTCTAAAAGGTTGCCGTGACTGACTGACAAGCTTCAAGACTACAAGAAGAGACACTTGCTGTCATGTTGGCGGGACGGGAAATTTGTAATTTGCTTCTCTCCGAGACCTTCGTCAGAGAGACCTCTGGTGGAGCAAGACTTCCATTTATGTATCAAATTCCAATCTAAAAGCAGCTGGCGTCGCTGTACGTATAAAAACAAGTATATCTAAAAGTACGGAATGCAAACATATTAAAAAATACACACTGTACAGATCTGTACAGATCTGCACAGCCGGGATGACAGCAAATATGTTATATCCATTCCAATAGCTTTCACTATCTATGCATTCTGGCGATCCTCCAGACGCTGCTCATATATACAGACTGTACAAACATATGTCTCATATGTGGTGTTTGCAAAAAACCTCCTCTGCTTTCCTGATTGCATCATCATTTGCCTTATCGAATCAATACAGCACGACTACACGAATATCGAGGATCTAACGATCACAACTTTTGGGACTTCCTTCACATGTTACGAGATACTGGAGGGAACACTGGATGGAATCTGACTATGACTCGGATAGTGAGGCTTGATCACGTACACGAACACGAGTTTCTCCAAGTATTTCTACACAGGAAACTCTATTCCAAAGCTTATGCTTAAGCCATGGACAAAAGTCGGCCACCAATTGAGCTCACTCACGAACCGAGTCAGCAAACACACACGTTAACCAAGGCGAATTTGTCCTGTTTCCGGAAGAATCAGCTGCTTGCCTTCTAGTAATAGCTTCCAGCTGCACATATTCGAGATCTGCTCCTTCTCTGCTTTCTCCTCCAAAGTTTTGGAATCTCAGTCAGAAACTTGATTCCCCAGCTTACACCGCGGGAACCTCTCAATGTTTTTGATATACTAGAAGTCTTTTAGATTTCTCTCCAAAGCTCCACAGATTTCCATCAGAAATAAACGGCAACTTTCTTGATAGAATTTGACAAGTTTGCTCCAAGTCTCGCTCTTCTTTTGAAATAAGGAAGACGGCTGCGGATGCTGGCAATCATCCTGTCTCTCACTAGTTTCTATAGCTTCAGTAGTAGTGCTAGGAGCAATCCTAGAATTTAGGCATTTCCACGTGAATTTGTGTACACTAGTTCATCTTGTTTCCTCCTAATTTTCTGGCAAATTGGCTTCGGAGACTAAGCCGCAAATAGCGTTTTGAGCAAGAACTTTAGTCAGGAAGTCTGTTGTTCTGCTTCTTCTGACATTGTTTTTGTAGAGCGATTTAAACCTTATTATTTGGCGCTTTATTCTAGCAGTAATACGTCCATGGCCATGTAATTATAAAGCAGCAGTATTCGGATTCACACAATTAAAGCTGAACTTAAGCAGGATCTGTTAATTGAAACAGCTGCAAGAATAAGAATCACAGCAAAAAATCTACCGGAAATCTCACTCACTTTCTCCTTGTACGATCCCGCAAAAGCCGCATAAGAAGACGAGGTAAAAAACAAGAGACGAAGAAATTACAATGACGACGAATGCTTCTGAATGACTACTCGTCCGCTTTCTCCCTTTCATCTTGAGAATCCACGAGCTCTCTCCCTGTCAGTCAAGAGATGAATACACAAACAAAAAGTCTGTAGTACTTTCACTACACAGTAGATATCCTTGGTTTTTTTCTTGTCCGCCAAATCACTACTACGTTTCCGGTAACATTCTCCTCTTCTTCTCGAGTTTCTTCATAGCAGCACAGTGCTGTTGACTGTGCCACAAAACTAATCGACTGCACCAAGGAGGAGTTGGAGCAAACTTCCTTCCCCAACACTGCGCCACTGAGAGTGCCTCTTTTTGAATTTTGAACTTGCCGCTTCGAAGCGCGCGCTTTATGTCTCCAAGTTTTTAAAATTCACACACTGCTTTCACCACTCACAGGCAGGAGTCCTCAAGCACGCAAAGGAGGCGCACGTGACCTGCATACATTAGAATGATGAAAGTTGCGAATCACAATGTACATACACAAAACGCTCTCAAGTCTGCTGGTGAAAGCCAACTTAATTCCAGACGCCGTTGCCTACTAAACGAGACACATTTGTCTCTGACTCCTGAAACCTATCAACAAATCAAAAACAATGCTGAGAAGCCCAAACTCTCGCTCGTCTGCAGCACACATTCACAAACCAAGTTCCAAGGATCGACTGAAGCTGGATTTCAGCTCGCACTTGTACTTCCATCATGATCCCGGCTGGCTTTCTCGGAGGTTTGTTCCAAGAGCGACTTTCTCTTTCCGCTGCTGGTGCTTTCCTTGTTCGATGTGTAGAAAATGTTGCCGAATATGTCAGCAAAGCTTTCACTAATGGTTAACACGGACGACGTTTCACCGCCGTCCCCGCCGCCACTGGTTCTGGTTGTCCAAGCGACGGACGGAGGCGAAAGTTGATGTACCGCCACCACCACCACCACTGTCGACCGAGCTTTTGACAAAGTGGCTCGTGTAACTGGGCTGAAGGCCCAAGGACATTAGTTTAACGAATCTTGTCCTCCTCGGTTATAGCCCATGTACAAAGAAAGATGGCGGCGAAAAGTTATCATGTGTGGCGGGCAATTTACAAGGCGAGAGACACAAAACCAAAGTGAAAGTCGTGTGTGTGTGTGTGTGTGGGGAGAAGTGGCGAAAAGTAATTACTACGCGACATACTGGATCCGAGTGTGGGTTCAAGTAAAGTGGTTTTCCAGAGAATGTAATGGGATATGAGAAGGGACGAGATATGAACGGTTGATGTTGTGGTGGCCGATGCGATTGAATCCAGAGAAGGAGCAGCAGCAGTACTTCAAAAATGGTGCCCGAAATGCAGAGCTCCGGTAGGTGGCGCAACTATCGCACTTTGATTTACACTCTCTCTCTCTCTCGCCTCTGCTCATAAATCTACAACTCACACTCAGCTCCTCTGGGCATTCCTTATCTGAGTCAGTGTCGACTCGACGACGACAAGCAATAATAACATGGCAGCTAATGAAAAGTTGACATGACGATTTGGCTCTCATCGAAGGTTTCCCGCCGTTACTCATTTCTGCGGCTTAAATCCTATCACTTTTTTCTGGTCTCTACGAAGTTCGCGCTGGGTCCCTGGGAGCCCATTCTGCAAGATCATCAAAGACGATGCATCCGATGCGTACATGTCCCTGGGCGAATCTTCGCCTCGATGGCTCATCACCATCACTCCATCAAAGGAAGGTGTGAAACGCGTATATATTTCCCCAGTAAAAATTTCTTCTTCTTTTTTCCTACCTGCTCCTCAAGTTGCTCAAGCAAAATTGCAAAAGAGTCTCCGTGGAATTGTCAAAGACTTGGAATTTCTGGCCTTGTCGAAATCAGTCTTTGTACCACCACCACTTTCTTCTTCTTTTTTATATCTTTTTCGCACGTATATCACACAAATGCCGTAACCTCTGCCTCTGGCTGTCTGGCCCACATTTCTTCGATGAATTCAAGAAGCTCTGCTGCGGTTCCAGCAAAGCCCGCGAGGTTCTCCGTCTTTTGGTCTTTGTTCCCCGTGTTTCTCCAGTTTCTCCTTGGCCGTAGCTTCTTTTGATTCATTTCTTGGCTCCGTTTTTCCTTGGGCGACTTCGAATGAATTGTATACTAGACACACACACACAAACACACACGTACGTCGGTTTTTTAGGTGGGGAAATATTTTCGCAGTTGCCAAAAAAGGAGTAAAAACTGTAGGGGAATTTCAACATGCCATGTTTGTTGTTTGTCTTGTGTGTGTGTGTGGATGTATATGTGTGTTGGGAGAGATGCATGTTGAGAGCGATAGGAATCGGTGAACGCTTTAGGGAGCAAAGAGCGCAGTCGAAGCGTCGGTGAAAAAGAAGCCGCTGCCGCGCTCCAATTGACCATGTGTTACGAAACCGTAATTCACTCAAATGTGGCTGATGAAATGGCGGCTTGTGGTTCGGCTGCTGCAAGAAGAAGAAGAAGAATAAAAAGAAATAAAAGAACCCAAAAGACGATGAAGAAATACGTATAAACGTGGCCAAAGGTTGAAAACGAAAAGGGAAAAAAGCAGTTTGTATATA
>JAQGBJ010002964.1:0-14275 GCA_034698345.1 Sphaeridia pumilis
CAATCCGACTGGTGGCTGGTAAAAAATTCAGCTGGATACGATCTCAAGTGGTCTACTAACCGATATTCTTAGATCTCTCGTCCGTCCTCTTCTCCCAAGACTTTTCGCGCTTTGTTTTTAGCTCTATATCTTTCTAATGATAACTCAAAGGAGCGCCGTTGCTCTTGTCGCTTTTAATAGCCAAAGCCTACATGGTACGTAAGTACTTGACTTGGCTGCCGACCTTTTCCCACTTTCCAAATGCCTTCATTTTGTTTGAGAACGTCCACAAGTGCATACTCGGGTTCGTAGGATGAGATATTTATATTCCGCCGTTTCCCCTCATCCCCCGGAAACTGGCAATGATTACTCGTTTGCCCTTTTGCTAGCTGAAACGTCACGTTTTTAGGAACAAAGCCACGAACGAAACGCCGCTTTCTTCAAGGCTACGCTATACGCTGCGCTGTGGTAGCGCTGATGCCCGATTTGGATTGCCTTGCTTTTGCATGTATGCACACAGGGATTTTGTGTACACAAATTCCCCGATAGCCTTGAGCTAATTCATTCCACCCTGGTGATTCTCTGTTGTCTGTGCCTGTGCAAGATATTTTGGTTGGAATTAATCAAGAGTTTTAGCACAGAGTGGCTTGTTTAAAGGTTGTATCAACAATTTTCAGTTTTTTGTCAAGTTTGTCTAATCGTTTCAACGACCGTTTGCGGGAAGGAATATATGTACAATCTTTTCAAGGGTGCAGAATCCGACGTCAATGGTATCAAATGACAAGGTTTTTAGCAAAATTGTTTGTTTGTGGCCTTCCCCCGCTTCAAGCGATGCATTTACGTAGGTTGGAAGTACACAATAACAAGGACGTAAGAATTTTTTTAGTGGGCGATTCGTCGGGTTCAGAGTTTGTTTTCGATGGAAATTCGGAGAAGTGCCATGTACACAAAATACATGAGGGTATAAAAATTCGGTAATATTTTTTCGCGTCTTTTGGCAAATGCGGAGGTTTCATTGAGAAAAGGTCCGACAAGAACAAATCGTTCATGACCAAAATCTTGTCGGCTGGTCCAAGAGTTAAGTGAAACAGAAACGGCAAGAGGGGGAAAACAAGGGCGGCTTGCCAATTCAAAGTCACGGGAAGGTTGCGAAATGAAATGGTTGCGGAATTGCGAATGAGCTGCTGGGCATTTTAGCGAATTTTGTTCTTTTGAAGATTTTAAATTTCGCGAATGTGATTGTTGAGTCAGTTCTTCACAGTAGTTTGTTGGAGTTTAATTTGCAGACATTAAAGTGCCGAGCAGATATTATATTTTGAATGTCAGCGTTTAAATACATGATTCCTACAGGGAAAGCTGGGCAAACTATTCTAGAAGGTATTAATCGTTATTGGGTTGGAATAAGGATCTGGGCCATCTTCGTTTCAGCGTCTGTTTTCAGTCAGGACTTCGATCAAGTTCGGTTGGCCTACGTTGGGCTCATTGGAGGTCCGGGCAGGATTTCGACCAGGATTAGCATGGATATCGATTACAGATTGACTCTCTAACATTTAACTTCAGTTAGCGATTGTTTCTTGTAAAATACAAGAACACAGATGTTCTAGGCAAAGAATTATATATGTTTTGCAATTAAAGGGGTGTATTTCTCTTCTTGGAAAAATGCCAAAATTACCAAGAAACCTACATATTATACTTGGGCGGAGCTAAATGATTCTCGTTTTGAGAAAATTGACGAGAGAATGTCAGTTTATGTCTTTAAATCTCCCTGAATCAAGAGGAGAAATCATCGTAATTCGGGATACCCAGAAGAGCAAGTCTGCACTCTTTCTACCATGACGATTAAGTCTCGATGAAGTATGTACTGTAACCTGTAACTAGTGACAAATTATTCAATCATGTCTTATGCGCATCTCTTATTTCTGTAATTAAACTGGACTGTATTCGGTATAAGATAAAAAAGGATGGTAGCGAACATTGTGCTTCGCAGTAGCTTCGGGTGCGTTGAGCGAAGCTTCAATCTTCAATGGCCATCATGACGTTCCTCCAGCGCCAACTGGATCCCAGAGTAGCGATTCGGCGCAGCCTCCGAGAAATGCACCTACTTTCTTGCATCGGCGCGCTCCCACTAGACGTCTCTGCGATCGACGGCACCGTTCAGATGACTTCTAGCGCGGCAAAACGCCGCGCCTTCATCGCCTTGAATTTCATGGCAGTGCTCAGCGTTTCTTACAAAACGTCTACTCTAGCATGGACGCTACTCATGAATCAAGAGTTTTTGAAACCAGAGCTGGTTTCAGTTCACATTATTGCCACAGGATCCGTCATCCTCGGACTCATTGCCAGTTACATCTTCTTCGCTGCTGACCCGCAACTGTTTGAGGGTCTAATGAATGCCGTGCACGCGCGCGTGCTCAGCGATAACAATGGGGTCAGGAGGCGTGGTTTGTCGAAGCAGCAGTTTCTGTGCGCAGTACTGCCCATTTCACTGCCGATCGGCTATGCCGTGACGTATCTGGCGATGATCGTTGATACTGCGAAGCCCATGCATTTGTACTTTTTGTACGATAGAAGTGGGACGGGATTGCGAAGTTGGACGGATTGGACCATGTACAGTGCTTCGAGTTTAGAAGAAATGCTGTTCCTTCTGTGCGTCTCTTCGGATTGTATCTTGTTGTATCTACATTTGACGATGCTGGGAATGGTAAAAAACGAGATCGAGCATGACATCGAAGAAATCAAGTAAGTAACGCGTGAAGATGCGAAGGTTGTTTAATATTTTTGGTTGACCTCAAGAATATGAGTTGAATATTTACAGGGATTGGACCAAGAGCGCAAGCGCGACATTGAAAATAAAGGACAGTTGGTGGACTCATCGATGTCGCGCTTCGCGCTCATCAACTTATGATTCAAAGCTTCAACCAGCTCAACGCGACGGCCATTTTTTGGTTCAAGCAACTGCTGCTTGTGGGGACCATTGCTGGTTGGTTCACTGGAATCGTGTACTTTGACAGGGGATTCATTTCGGGGGGTTTCAACCTCATGGTTGCTTTTCACTTCACCTTGTTTTATGGAATTACCTACGAAAATGGGTACAAAATACTGGAACAGTTTGACCATCTCAAGGCTGAAGTACTTCGAGGAGTATATCGGAAGACTGGAAAGGTTGATGACAAAATTGGAGCTGGGCTAGTTAGGCGACAAATTAGATCCTTTCGAAACGAGGGAATAAGAGTAGGTGGTTATCATGTAATTGAGCGCATGTCTGCGCCCAATTTTATTGAGTTTACCGTTACACAAGCGGCTAATTTGATGATAGCTTTTGCTTGATATTTGAGGACGGCGAATGGTTTGGAATGAATTTGCAAAGTGCAGCGTTTTGAAAGTAGATTGGCGGATATTCTATGGAAGTTAGCTAGTGCAAATTCTCCAAGGAAAACGGCTGGATTCGCAGCAACATTTCACAAAACTAGTGAAAATTATTAGCCGGCACACAAAACGAAAACAATTGTGAATCTAATTTAGTCTATGAGGCATGAAGGTATGAGAGCTGGAAGTATCGACGCAAAAATTTGCTGAATTCCCCCATTTAAAGTATATAATGAAAATGAATCATATTTTAGCTTTCGGCTGACTCGTACTTTAGCTTGATTTCGTGTGAAAGTCATTTATCAAATAAAACTGAAGCGGAAGCTTGCAATTAACGTTTGCATTGTTCCAATTTTGTTAACTTCTATGCTTTGAAAATACGAACAATACTAACTACGTATTTTTTCACAGCTAGGTTCTGAAAGTAGCTCACAACTTGAAGCATTTTCGTAGTTTTAAGAGTAATAAAATTTCAATTTGAGCAATCGTAGATTCCTCGAGTAAAACAATCATACTTTTGGATAAATAATAAGTAAAGCTGAACTTGTTGAGAAACTCCAGCAGTCGAATCTCTTTCAGTTGTCCAACATTGAAAATAATACCCGTTGTAACAAAATGCGGCGACTGGAAGCTGCCGCTGACTTACTGACGTCAGTTCGAAGGTACCTGAGAGTCCTCAGCTTTGATGCGATTATTGGATCACTTCCTCTCGACATTGACATTGAATCATGTCATATCCGCCGTACAAAATCCAGGTACAAGCTTTGGGCTCATTGGCTCTGCAAATGGCAACTTCGGCTCATGAGCTCTTACAGCGCTGGAACTCTCTTGTGGGCATCGACAGACTTGAGTAATTTCAAGATGGAATGGCTCTGCATACGTCTGAGTCTGGTGATCAGCCTTTTTCTCAGCAACATTATTCAGTACATTTGGGTGGAATCGCAAGATTCACAGCTTTTTGTAACCATGTTCAACAGCATAATTTCAAACTTGTCGCCGGGAGTATTGTTGAGGGGCCGCGCTCGTGCTGTATCCAAGCAAAGTCTGTTATTGTACATTTTTGCATCGTTAACGCTATCGGGAAGGATCGCCCATGTGACTGGAATTCTCTGGATTCCCGGTTTCTCTGTCAACCCTTACACAGAACTGGTGGACATCAGAGGGCGTTTCCTGTTCAATTTACTTGCTCAAATAGCTGGATCCGTGGGACCTCCTCTGGCTTTATTTCAACATACATGTTCCATAAGTACTTGTGTTCTCATACACCTGGTGACGTTTCTCTGGCTGAATGATGAGATGTCAATGGATATTCATCGGTTGAGGTAGTGATAATGAATTATGAAGTAACGAAATACTTTTTGTTTGCTTGAGCCTGTGTTAATTACAGGTGTGCTATTCGGATGAGACGGGAAGAACCAGGTGTGGGTGTGTCAGCAGGATCTATGTACTGGAAATTCAGAAAGTATCAGATGATCCTCAAACGATTCAACATACTTGATTCGGGTATAATTTTCGGACTAAAGCAATACTGTCTGTCCCATTGCATTTGGGGCTTCTTCATCGGATCAGTGTTTTTTCATCGGAATCATTTTCTTGGACTCCTCAATATTTTCTGTGCCCTCTCGGCGTTCCTGGTTTATACCATTGTTTATGAAAAAGCCTTCATGGTTGCCGATAAGTTTGATGAGCTCAAGAGTGATGCGCTTTTGAGTGCGCGTTTGAGGACTAAAAACGACAGTGAGGGCGTAAGGAGTTTTCAAATATTAAAGCGCCAGATCCGATCGATTCGAAATGAGGGTATCAGAGTTGGGAACTTCCACGTCATCGAGAGGATGTCAACACCGACATTCGCTGAATTTACAATGGTTAAAGTAATGAATCTTATTTTAGCTTTCAGCTAGAATCATAAAAACTGGAACGGTGAAAAAAGTAGACTTAAGTATAGTTAGCGAATCAACTAAATAATATAATTGAGAAAATTCATTCTATTCAAAAGTTTTTGCCAACAGGTATTTACTTATTGTTATTGAAAATTTAGGACTTGCTTGTAAATAAAATAAATGGCCCTATCATAATTTATATGACAGCAGTATATACCATGATCATGGTTCAGGAACTGACAAAAATCAAATGACAAGATTGTGGGCATTCAACTTAAACTACTCACGGGTAAATAAGCGCTAGAGTTATTTCGATGTTTCCAAAGAACAAAAAACTTCGAAGAATGTTTTAAAGAATAATCTAATAGCTGCAATGCGTAATTAAGCATTTGAAGACGTTATTTGGTACAGAAGGCCCAGAAGGACTATATATAAATATACATTGTGATTGTGAGATGAAATATTCAGTGGTCTCTTTGAATTGTTGAAAAAATTGCTTTTGTTCTTACACAACATCTGAATCAGAAATTAAATCATCAAATTGTGGCATTGACGTCAATAACTGGAAGCACGTGCGTATCATTTGAAATACACTACAGATGATTTTGGAGTTTCGAGTTCTTTCGAATCGTATACATTACTACTGCTGAATCGCATTTAGCATTAAAACGTAATTGATGATTAGGATGCTAATTTTTTTTGAGTGAACTCAATTGAAGCTACAATGTAATTTTTGAACTTTATGTAACTATTTGTAATTGACATTGACATGCTCGACCTGAAAAGCTTGGTAACGCGCAGCACATGTATTCAAAATTCAAAAGAGTATAAATTGGTCTTAAAGCAAATTAATATCTTAATTCAGGGCAATACTTGACCAATGTACATTCTAGATATATATTAGGAGAACAAAAAAAATCCTACGAAAATTGTTTTGATGGTTCCAGTATTTCGGCAATATTCTAACAATTTTTCTCTTGTTAATTTAAAACCTTTGTTCCTCATATTTGTTGATGTGTTCGACTGGAAATAAAACAGTCAACGGATGTTAGTCAAGAAGAGGCACATTCTAGACTAGCGAGTGAACACTTGTGTGTAGACCAAATTCAGACCAAATTCCACTCCTGCTTCGCTTGGCCACATAGACCCTAGCAAAATGAAAGACCTTTGCCCAACAGTTTTATTTAAAAAATTGAAACTTATATCTACATCAGCTCATCTGACGACTGCCGCAATTCGCCATGCTGCTAACTACTCAAGGCGGTGCTACAATAAGCCCATTTTGCTATTCGTCCACCACATGAATTTCTTCAACCGACTTCTCATAGTACCACTCATATTTGATGCGGAAACGGAAACGTACACTTTTTTCCACGGAAGTCAGTTGGTGCTGTTCAAAAGAATCTGGGCCTTGATTCTGCTTCGCACCTTGCTCATGTACGCCTGTATTCCGCTGAACACTGTTTTATGGAAGAATCTGTTCCTCGATGGAGTCATGACCATTGACCATGTCATGGTCGCCATGGTAGTTCCCATGACCTTCATTGTCAACTATGACGTTTACTTGCTCCTGCGGCAACCCGAATTTTTTGTGCGACTCGCAAACTCCAAGACACAGGGAATGCATATTTTCGAAGGTTAGTTACCAACTCTTCATCTTCGAAATTGCCAGATCGATCTATAAAAATCACTTTTTTCAGAGTCCGTTGGCTTGAATCAAGGCTGGCTATGGACTTCAATGAAAAGCGAATTTCACATGAGCTTTTTCCAAGCTCTAGGGGTGATAACATCGTTTGTTGCTATAGTTTGTTTTGGCTACGGATCAGATCAGCGTTGGATACTCCTGCTTTTCAACACGCTTCCAGAAATCTTTCAACCTGGAACTACTGGCAGCCTCATATTGAGAATTACATGTTGCGTAATCGACGTGTATTTCACTCTGTACATCGCGGGACTTTCGGCCACTGGGACGTGGATAGTCAGTGGATTTCTCAAGTCATACATGATTTTTGCAAGAACTTTAAGGTTGAAATACGTGGACATTTTACGAAAAACAAAACATTACTGTAGTGCAGTGCTCGCTTAATTCTTATTAATTCTTGCAGAGAGACTATGGAAGACCATGTAGCGAAAACGTTGAAACTGTACCAGTTTTTGGCCGTCCAGATTCAAATTGCAGATTGTGAAGTACGAGCTACTCTTCCACTTGCAATGTTTCTCATGGTGAGCGTGGCTGCAGGCAACTACCAAATTATCAATGCCCAAGTCATCATCAGCCGATTCGGGTACATAATTTACGGATTGTTTTGTATGATCAACTTTTCAACGTGCTGCTGCACATGGGTCGTTGCGCAGATGATGATACAAATGTGCAAGGATTCGAAAAGTTACCTTGATCGAATGAAAACGATTACGGAAGCTGGGAAATCAAAGAAGAGCGTCAAAATTATGCATTTGAGGGTGAAATCCATGAGGCTTTTGCAGTATAATTGCGGCGATTTTTATAAAATCGGTCTTGATTTTGATAGGAAGTTCATTGGAATCCTCGTTGATTCGACTGTTAATTGTGTGCTAACCTTTCAAAATGTTTAGTGTATGGGACATTATACAAAATAAGGACTTGACCTGTTAGCAAGCTGGAGGAGCTGATAATGCTGCAGGTCATATGAAGCAACTTGTAGGACTTTTAAGTAAAATCGTAATGAGTGTTTACAAGAACCAAAAGAAATGCAATTCCACCCACCAGACAACCGCAAAAGTTTGTCCATCAACAACCATGTGTTTTTTGTTTGTTACTTTGACGTGTGAATGGAGTCGAAAGGGGAAAGAGAGAAAGTCTTTGAAATTAGGTCACATGTATATTTGAAGAAATTTCTTCATCTCGCTCTCTTCTTGTTGATGACGTCTATTTGGCCTTTGGTGTCCTGAAAGTGAAACAGCAAGGTGAAGCATTTCTTCATGTATCTCTTTCCAGGTCCTCGAGGGCACATAATAAGACGCTGCTGCTGGATTTTGGACGACGACTGACTGACTGAATGTATTTACGCTCTTGCTAAAACTTGTTAAGGAAAAGACGTACGAAAGGTAAGAAGACTGTGTTGAATGGAGAAGGGCCGAATGGCCCCTCGTCATTCCACTGAATTAATGGCAAATCCCCTAAGGAAGCATAGAGAATAACGAGTCGAGACATTGAGTAGATATACGTGTACTTGGCTTGGAGCTGTGCCTATGTTTGTGTTCCATTTACGGCTAAATACAGACGGCGAAGCAAAATTGCTGACTCGCAGGGTGAGCTGGGTAGGAGCGAACGCAATGCTTGTAAAGTTCAGGTGAGATTATTTAGTATGTAGAATTCAGACTCTTGCCAGGTACAAAGCTTCTTGTTCGTTTGTGGAGAAAGCACCCTGAATCCTCCTCCACCTTCTTCTTTCAGCCTCTCTCTAACCTGAAATAAATCAAGAATTATAGGCTGCCGGGGTGTAAAATTGTAAATTATTTCCTCTTCTCGTCTTGCTATTCCCGGGAGGTGCAACACTGATGCCACAGCCGCAGCAGTGCGAACAAGAAGTTTTGTCTTGCCAAGGGAAAGCTGTGGAGAAAGTGAAATTGCAAACTGTGGCTATATATGAAGCTACTATAGAAAGCCAAGTCCAAGTAGAGCGTAAAGAAACATGTAATTTTTATTAAGTAACCGTAACTTTCTCTCTTAAAGTATACACGTTTTTCACCACAGCAACAGTAATTTTCGTCGGCAGAATGCGCCGGTTTCGTTCCGACTTTCTTACACATAAATTTAGCGAAAATTCAACATGTAACGAGGAACACACCCAAACAACTTATTCCTCCACAAAACATTAAAACGTATAACAAACCGCAAACTTGTCCCATACTTCATAAAGTAGCGCGTACAGAAATTTTCGCAAACTTTGTTTGCGAACAACAAATCTACACTGTCTTGTGATATGCTCAAGGTAATTTAACATTTTAATTTATATTTGTTAATGTCCTCATTTAAAGTTTGTGTGTGCCTGGCTGCTCCCTCAGCTAATGCAATGCAAAATGCATACAGTAAATCTAGTCGTTTTTTTGGTATCACAGTTTTAAAAATACTTGGGTTTTGAAGTAGTATATCCATGTTTGAGCATTGTTTCGTTTGTTTGTGTATATTGTGTGCAGTTGATATGAGTCTTTTTTTATCGGTTCATCAGTGACGTATATATCACATTTAGCTAACGTTAATACATCGGTATACGTCAAAAGTTAGTAGAAAAACAAGCTTAAGATGGCGCCACCCAAGAGCAGGATCGAAGGTACTCTTCGAAGTGACCTTGCAGAGCTGACATCGCTGCATTGACCTGAAATTTACAAAAGATTTATAGAAAAATGTAAAAGAATTGAAGGTTGACATGAGAATGGAGACTTCAAACCCAGCTGACCTCGACTGGTGACATTGAATGCCATTGTTCCATCGATGCCCGGGATTACATCGCGTCTACAGGAATCCGGAATGGTCGAGAACTGAAGTGTACGCCCATAATCTTCATCGTAGTCGTCGACCTGCTCATCTTCGTAGTCCACTTCGATGGTCGAAGTCTTCGATGGGGTAGCACCAGTGAACATTGAGATGATCGAAGAGGCGAAGGTTGGAGGTTCGGTGGTTGCATCTTTGCTTGTGGATTTTCGGCGTTTTGGGCGCTGTTGCTGAGACTTGGGAAGTTCTCGAGGTGGGATCTGATCGGGGACTTCGCGGAAGACGAAGCAGTAGCGGCTGGCGCTTGTCGATGCGCGGGAAAGTGGCGTTGTTATGAGGTAGCTGATGCCCGATTCTTCCCACCAGCCATGGCAGGAGTATTCTGCAACAAAAAATTTTGGGCGCCAATTTTAAATTTTGCTAATTTCTTTCTTTTGATGGAGCTCTCGATTTGATTGCTCAGCTTGGAGGGCAAATTTTGAACTTTTTGAAAGACACACGATTCAATTTCATGCAAACTTGGCTCTTTGACACTTCTTTTGAAATGTAAATAGGCGCCTTGTCCCATCAAGTCGCTTGTCTTTCCCTTCTCAACTTGAGAAGTCGTTCTTCATCAAATAAGTTTCAGCTTTCACAAGTAGTGAAAGACTTGTCGTTGAAACTGGCTAAATTAACTCTCACCTCTTCTTCTCCACTCTCAGCTCGCTGTATATAAACTAACGTTTAAACGAATTCAGTCAGCGACTTTCAGTAGAAACTTTCTTGTTCTTGTTCGCCTAGCCAATTTGCTTAAGAGATACTTTGCATCAAGTTGAGCAAATATCGCCTCGTTCAAATTCCCTTTATTCGCCTTATTCTGTGAAAAGCTCTTCTTGACTCTTCCAAGTCGTCGACGTCGTCTTCGTCAAGAAGACTTGAGACAGAAAGCGGAAGATTCGGGCCTCAAGAGACATAAGCGAGACGAATATTATTACGCACGTTTAGACTCTTTTCTGTATGGGAGAAGGAGAGGGAAGGAAACTGAAAGAAAGAAAAGCTTGATTTTTCCAATTGGAAATTCAATGAGCTCTCTTCTCTTCTCGCTTCCTGGAGCAAGAAAAGTTTCTTCAATATCCTCAACAAAAACATTCGAAGCTTAAAACCTTTTTGTGACTGGTGAGCTGACTTTTGGAGGTTAAGCAAATGCGGAGAGAAAGTTGGATTTTCGGTTTGAAACCATTGAAAATTTCAACCACGTCTTTTTAGAATCAGTACATGAGCACGAGAAGAGTACACGTCCGTTCAACAGTGATAAATTACCCTTTGGAGAGTCGGTGTAGTGTTGAGGCTGTGTGGGAAAGCTTTTCCTGTTTTTAAATGAACCAAGTCCTTGGAGAAAAAGCCCGTAAAAAGAACAAGAAAGTCACATATGAGCTATATTCGCCGTTGACGCTTGAGTCGGAGGAAGTAATTATTCTCCGAAGCTTTTGTTATACCGAGACCTGTGACTGACTTCAGGGGAAGATTAGCTACAAGTTTACAGTTTTAGGACTGGAAGATAATTTACCTGCCAGAACATCCGTCCTTGTGCATTCAGACTTGAGTTGCAGGGTGTCAAGTTGGCTGCAGCCGAGCTGAAGTACGTTGAAGCCGCTGGTACAGCTGGGGCGAATGATGCGCCCATTTTTAGCGAGTCCGGTTATGTGGAACATGCCCAAATATGGACATTGGCGTGTTTCAGGAGTTGACGCTGCGGAAGAAAAGTTTTGAGTTGAAGTTTTGGCGGGAATTAAAATTTCACATCTATGGACTTACAAACGAGAGTGATGAAGGGAAGTTGCGTCTGGTTGAAGTAAGAGACGTGACAAGCGTCTTCGAGGCGGCGAGCCTGGTTGCCTGCGAAATAAAAGAAAAAGATGCGGTTATTCGGAAGATGGCGCTGAATGAGGGGCGGCGCGCGCTAGCGCGCGCGCCCTCTGGCGAGGGAGTTTTTAGAAGTTTTCAGGTACTGGAGTTATGAGACGTGGCACACAATTTCTCCGTGAAACAAACACATAAAAGAAAATGAAGAGAAGGCGTATCTATAACGTTAACGCTGCTGGTAAAAACGAGAATTGAGGAGATGAGGTGAACCGGAAGGAAGGACGAGGAGAAAGAGAAAAAAGAATGAGGGAGCCAGCATCCAGCATGAGAAAAGCGGCAAAGTTTACATGCAAGAAATATTTTACGAGCAAACTTTTTCGAATAGTTGCTCGTCCTTCACGTCAGTCCGCGCGCGTATAGTCGTCGACGTTGGGTTTTGTGTGTGTGTGTGTGTGTGTGTCGGAGGTGAAGAATATTTGGTCCATTTACTTTTTACTACGTGCTTACTTTCTCCGCCCTTACGTTTTCTCCAAGGTTGATATTAAAAGTCGAAGGCTTCTCCTCAATGGCACCAATTCTACCGTGCTCGACACAAAAACTATTCTAATTACAACGGATTCGGAAACTCACTTCTCCCGAATCATTTCCCGTAAATTCTAATCTGCTACCTGCCATAAGATAAATTCCGGAATGCAATCCGACGCTGAAATTGATACTCTTCCAAGTTTTCCTCTAATTAGTTCAAGTGGAATCAAAGAGGCGAGCGCGCGCTGCGCGCGCGCGCTCCGTTTGTTTTCCACACTGATTCATCTACTGCTCCAAACGAAGCGCTGGTGAAAGGTCTTCTATTCAACTGTCTTTCAACTGTTTCTCGCCTATAAGCCTCTCTGATATGCCGTTTCAAGCTCATTATAAAGTTTCTTCCGCAAGACTAAACATCATTAGCGACTCTTTGTTTCGAAACAAGAACACACACAAACATACACACATACATGTCACCGAGATAAGCCTGTTTCATAAACATGAGCAACCAACTAATTGGATTTCGCATTCACTAATATAATTAATCAAACCGAGGAAAAGGGAACAAACCTAATATACACATATATAACAGTTTGCTCTCGTAAACTTTCCCAACTGCATGTAGTGCCGCCAGTTAGTAGAATGAATTATGAGACGACCGGCCCTGATTTCAAAGGAGTATGAGCAGCAGGAGCAGCAGTCGATGTAAAAGTTGAAATCTACTGAAGAGTTCTCTTCGTTGGAGCAAACTTCCCCGAGAAAAGTTTGAAATTGCCGGCAAAATGAGCCTGGCCTCTAGCGCGACTTTTCTAATTTTTATTGTTGGATTTTGTACTAAACCTTTGTGGAAATGTATACATACATGTATCAGAAAAAAAGAAGAGGCAGAATTTTCGTTTTTACTTGTTCTGTTCTAGAACCTCAGAGTGTCACGCACTGTGTGATTAAGTGACACTTTACGTACTGCGCTGCAATGAACTTGATCGAATGGACTTGTTACTCCAGAGTTTCAGACACATGAAAAATACCCTGAGGCTCTTGACATTCGGTCGTCAATCTTGCAGTCAGTTGCAAGTGGTAATTTATGAGGAGGTCATGAATTTCAGTCTTTTTTCACAAAGAAACGTGCTGGTTTAAAGTGAAGGGCAGTGGGTTTCAAAATCTAATCCCGATAAATTTAATTGCTGAAACTAATAAAACTTACCCATTTGCAGTTCCACAATGTGACCGTCCCGTTTGTAGACTGTGGTACATACATATCCGGTATTGCTGTAAGAAATTCAAAAAAAGCTTTAACAACCACAGGAATCTACTAGAATTTTAGAATTTCCGTTGAGAGTTCTTGTAGATGGCGCTAACAATATTCGAAGGCGGTTGCTAATTTTAAAATTCGTGTAGATGGCGCGCACTCCAGCTCCAACTTCAGGTTTCTCTCCGCTCACTCACTCATCCAGTCTACGCGCAACTTGAAATTTTTCGCGCTCCAAGCAAAATTTATGTGGCATGTGCTCATGTCATCAAGTAGGATAAACTGGCCGATAAAAATGCAAACTGTACACAGGACTCGGCAAGTGGAATGTGCAGGCAGCATATTTCATCCTTGAAAAAGACCAAGAAGTTCCAACTCTTGAGAGAATCGAAACAAGCATAAGCATCAGCATCTTAGAGACTTTCTCCAAGAAAAACAGTTTTTTGCCATAGCTCGTTATTACTGTTTACTCGCGAAGGCACAATAGAAATAGGACAGCAAAGCTAGTAACTTATCCCAAGTCTTCCAACACAACCAATGGAACTTTTGAGCTAACAATTTGAAAAACCAGGTGGCGTTTCAAGAATTTGAAGTCTCCGAACAGAGCCTCATGCGAATCAAGAACATGGGAATTGAATTTAGTTTTGGCTCGATGCACTGCCACGATATACTTGCTTACGATGCTCTTTGGCTGTTGATGTTTTGTTGGTGAAAAGGTTTTCTAGCTGGAACCAAAATTGTGTACAATCCGGCGAAGCCCCCCGTCGTTTTTGGTAATATTCCATGGCACATAACTGCATGCAACACTGCATTCCCATTACGGCGAAACTCGGCATGAATACCAAAACTACGTGTGTATAGTATAAAATATAAAGGCTCTTCCTCGTCCTTCAGAAAAGCCAAGGCGCGCATTTCTATTATGTTTGATTCCTTTATCAGTTTCCCGAGTTTGAAATATGAGTTTCC
>JAQGBJ010002965.1:0-14270 GCA_034698345.1 Sphaeridia pumilis
TCTGTCCCTTGCCAAAAAATCATGACCCTACGACCTTCCGTTCGATCGTTATCCGGAGTTCAGACGGACAGACAGACGGACGGACAGACAGACACTCTCTCCCTTCACTAAAAGTGGCTCCGCCACTTAATAATGACACAAAGGACATGGTCTTGACCAAATACAACGCCAGCCGCAAAAACACTTGTCATTTGCTTCATGTCGTTTTATTTTCAAGACACAGAACTTAATTCTTTCTATGTATTGGATCCGCATCAAACGCTTTTAGTTTCAGTCAACCGGTGAATTTAATATCATTTAGCTTTAATATATATTGTGGACCAATGGTTGAAACCCTGAAGGGTCCTTGTGACTTTTGTACCTCTTAATTTACACGGTTCAACAAATCTTTGGTCTTATTTTTTCATGCTTTTCAGAATGTGCTCGAGAACAAAATTTTTGTGAAGTTTGGGATAAAATTGCAGTAAACACTTTATAGACAGCGTTGAGGGCTTTGAAGTAGCTTCAAGCATTCGAGTTTTGTTCCGCTCTCGCTCCGGTTCGAAAACGCTCATCTTGTATAATCATTTCGAAAGGTCAGAATATAAGTGTAAGTTTACATACCGCGAAGCGTTATTAAGTGACAAAGCGGTGAATTCAAATCAAGAGCTCCACGTGGCACTTGAAGGGAGAAAAATTGCGGCAAACTTGGAAGTAGATTGGAATATGCATGCATAAAATTGAGCATCCGGTCATATGACACGATTGCTTCAGGTGTCATAACAGAGTGATGAACAACTTCAGTTCTGGTTCTACCCGGGGCAGGGTTATTTGCTGTTGCGACATACTACATTGCTACATACCGAAGTTTTGCTCCTGTTAATGCGATCCTAGAGTACGAAGGGTTCAAAAGCAATGGAATTTACGTACAGTAAGGGTATTCCGACCGTCTCAAAATCAAACAAGTCACCGCCGAATTCCTAAAAAGCAAGAATCGGAACAATCGTGAGTGGGACAATAAAACTGACGTTCAGCAGCGGTACTGGATTCTGCAATAGAATGCCGCCGTGTGGGTCAGCGAGGAAAGACGTCATTTTGACGTTGCTTCTGAAGCTCGTCTGTGGATCTCGCAAAATCCGTAGAGCTTCAGTTCGTCGATATATATTCTTTCGGTTGGTATTAAGCGTAATAATTCAGAGAGCTGGAACTTTTTTAAGCTTGGCGTGTATATCCCTGAACAGTCAAGCAGCTTGACTTTTCAAGCACTAAAGAGTATTTTCTTAGAATTCAAGCTTTCCGGCCGAGAAAGCTACGCAATAGTTTATGTATCCAGGTTTGATCCCACGAATCGCCGAGAACGCTTGTCAATGTCTTCATGCCTTTTTGTTCTCAAGCTTTCAACATACTTCAGTATCATACTAGTTTTCTTATTGGTCAACTAGTAGTGCGCAACAACCTCAAGTCAAGGGCGCTTGGAAAGCAACTGAATTCCAGTTTACGAAATTTAACGACGATCATAATGTTTTCAAAGTCCTACGAAGCGGTTCGCGCGGCAAACTTCAAACGCTCACTTTGCTTTAATCACTTTCGGTCAGCGTCAAGTGCTTTGTTGTCGCTTTAAACTTTTGTTCATCATTGTTATCTAAGCATCAATAAAATTTGTCAAATCATTGTTTGAAATTAAATCAACGCACCCATGTCTTATGTTCAGAGGAGCTCCACGTGGCACTCGTTCAAGCAATACGGATTCGTAAGTACATTTTCATTTATGTTCAAGTTTTTGAAGATTTCACACATCAGTTGCCAAACCTATGGAAAATTTATGCCAAACGTGCCCTTGGAGAATTCAATGACGATTGATGAGCTGATAAATTAATGTTGGAAAGAAATAATCCAGTGTCGTCACTTAGCGTGAGCTTCATAGTACCCATCGCCGTAGTTCCGATTCTAGCTTTTCATGAATTCAGTACTGATACGTTTAATATTAAGACAGTCTAAATTTCTTTGCTGTAAATATATACGGATACCATCAGCTTCCCAATGAAATCGAGTAATTCTTTGTACAATAGAATCACGCTGATCGGGATAAGACCTCCAACACTCGTATAAGTTTTAGGCGTTTCTTGCACGAGCCCTACTGAATGTACTCGAAGCAGACAACACATGTTTTCTAATTCACTTGAAAGCTTTGCTGGTGTAAAACTTGAATGTTTTAGAGAAAATTAAACTCTACTCATCACAAATGTTTAATTCACATGCAACTTTAAACTTTCCGCTTGATGAGTATTTGAAATGAACTGTAGTATTCGTCACGCTAAACAGCAGTATTCCATCAAAAGATGAGATTCAAGTAAATCGGACACGAGGACTGGAGGGCACTTGAATGCCATCTTGTATCGCCTTTGCAGTTAACCTACAGTTAATATTATTCCAAACTACTCAACTTCTTACAAAGGCAACCGGGCGGCTAACTTGAAGTGCGCGCCTTGGGCGACTCGAGAACTTCGATGTCGCTTGCGATTGGTTACGCTCCTGCTTCCCTCAAACATCAATTTTGTATAATCATGTTTGAAGTTGCGAATCTCCTTGTGAAATTACAATCGGCAACGGTTTTCAATAGCTCAAGCAGCGATGTCGAAGCTCCATGTAGCGTTTTCTCCATGGCTTTGTTGATTAAACTTTAGTACACCTTCAGCTGCAGCTTCGAAATGACGTCTTTCATCGATCCACCGGGTTTTGCTTTGCAAAACCCAGTGGAACTATTAAACGTCAGCTTCATAACTCCGATTACTTTCCTTCCTATTCTTGCTTTTTACGATCTCGGTGGAGATTTGTTTGATTTTCAAACAGTTTCGATCCCATTCGTGTACGTCAAATTCGAAAAACTTCCCGCTCGCATAAGCCTTGAGTACGAAAGAATTGCATTGACTGGATCACGGCTTCGTTCGCTTGTAACTTCGTTTGGCCTTGTCAACGTGGATGAACAAAAGTTACAAGATAAAATTGAGACGGAAAACAATTGTATCGGCGATTGCAGTTATGTTCAGAGTGTTGATCCATACGGAATAATTCGGCATATTAAAGTTCCGTTTGGACCTCAGTACAACTTGTTTTTTCTCAAGAACTCTATCACGCCGGGACGGCGTCTATTTAAACTCGACATGTATAAATCTTACTTCGGAGTTCTCACGAGCAACACGGATATGCTTTTGTACTTTGCCAACGTATCAACACAACATGGTAACACGGTTGCTGAAGACGTGCAACTGCTCTGTCTCGCGTGCGATGAAAACTGGGGAAACATGGAACGAAATGATTTAAAACGGAACGAAGTATTCACATACCAGGACAGTCCTTCGTTTTGGAATAGGCTTAAGGAAGCAGCCGATAGAGCAACTTCGGAAGGTAGAAAGATGCATTGGATCCAGGATGATGGCGATCAATTCTCCTACCGACAAGAATATCCATGTTCAGCCTATCATCAGTTCTTGAACCAAGAACGAATCAACGAATTTGCTCCTGTTCGTCATCAGTTTGCATTTTCACTGTTTCTGGTCGAAAATATTACTGCTTTGGTTCGAGCTTGCTCTGAAATTGACGTGGTAACGTTGAGAGATTCTGCGGTGAGATTCAATAACGCTAAATACGGATATGCACCAAAACTGAACTTCTGGTTAGCTGGACAGACGTTTGACGAAGCGTTCATGCTTATTACTGACCAAAATGTGACTTCGAAGCGACACGCTGCTGACCTTTATCTCAAGGCGTTCGATCCTGGCTGTTGGATGGCAATTCCAGTTGCTGGGTTACTGACATGTTGTACGCTGGCGATGCTCGTGAATACTTTGAAAAAGAACACCCTGAGCAGCTTCTGGGACTCGGTGCGGTACTTGGGCGCCTTCTTCTTGGACCAATGTCCTTCAGTTTTGCCATTTCCCGACGCTGCCGTCAGGTCAAAAAAGGCGTTGCTTTTCGTGGTTGTTCCTTGGATGTTAACAATCTTGATTCTGTCAAACGGCTTCCGAGGCGTAATGAAATCCAACTATGTCAACAAGTTCCCGTATGAAACAACACTTCAGAGTTCAACTGTGACGAATTTCGACTTGTTCTCGTTCGTGAGGAATGAGGACTGCAAAAGGGCTAAAACTGCAAATTTCATAAATGAAGCTCGGATGTGGTGGTCAATCAACGGTCGTCAGTCAAAAAACTGGTGCTACGAGCGAAGTCCACATTACGACGCGAAAATGACTTTACTAAGGCTCTCTGAAAGATTCGTTGATTATCAGGAACCCAGAATAGACCAATGGTTGGCCACCAAGCGGATAGATTTCTGGGCATACGCGAAAAACGCCATCCAGCCTTTTGGAAATATCGACACGAATCAAATTGTGCTCATTTGTGCGAGCAACTTTAGTCAATATACAGGACCTGAATACCATAGGAACCTTGAGAAATGGCGCGAAATAGCTGTGAAAGGGCCATCGTACTGGAATATTCGCTTCACTTACGTATACGAAGTTTTCATACCGTGTGACAACGACGCTGATTACGTATTTATACGTGGCGACACGGAAGGCGAGAACACAATCAAAGCTTTTTGGATGACCAGAAAGCATGAATCAGCTTGGGTGATTCGAAAATCTGAATTTCCGTGGTACTGGAATCTATTCAAAAAAGCAATGGTCAACGATTCACTAGCTCAATTTGCACACACTGGGGGCGCCGAAATCACGCGGAAGTCAAAACGCGCCATCTACGAAAGAAACGATTCGCCGTTTCACATTTTCGTCAAAAACCGCTACACCGAGCCTGCAAATTGGATGGTCAAGCGAATCGCCGGAATTCAGGAATCGGGAATCTTCAACCTATGGCATAAATGGGACATGATTTTGAGACCGCCCGTCAACGAGCCGCTCAACGAAGAAGTATCGGAAACGTTCGATGAAGTCAGAGAGCTGAGGCTTTCCGATGCCGGGATCACATTTTTAATTGATGTAGCTCTTGTTTTGAATTTAATAGCTGGAGTAGTTTTCACGTTGGAAGTTGCTTCCTTCTTTATGTGAGGCGTTTTGCACAGCCAGACTTGAACTTGGTCATCAACGATGTACGTGTATGTACAGATATGGACCGTTAAAGCTCTTGCACGATAGCGCTCCCAAAGACCTCTTAGTATGTTGACAGCAATATCTTGTGAACCGATTCAGCATTTCACTGACGTTATTAACTTGTACCAACAGTGTATACCAAACATTCGCCGAATAGATTCGAGGCCCACAAGGTTTCCACTCCAAGTTAACCAGTTTCTGTCCCCTTGTTCATTACGCATGCGATGGTAATTTTTGTGTTTTGGGTTATTCTCAAAAAACTTGTGCACCCAAACTGTCAAGATTATCACAAACTTTGCTACATTAAACTTTAAAACCTCGATAGAGGGAAGGTATTGTCTTCAAATATCGATTTGATTCAATAAACTCGCCAAAACAGTAGAAGCAGTTGCTAAAAATAGTAACATACTTAAGCTAACAAGGTTCGTAAGCAATAAAATGAATTTTAAATCGGTCTGCTCGACAGAACTAGACAACTAACAATAAGATTCGTGTTGGCCACCTGTAAGTACCGCGTTGAATCCCAAAAGTTGCTCACGAGTTGTAACTTGTTTGGCGACTCGACTAGCAGAGCCAACACAAAGCACGTGGTAATTCCGGCGGTGAAAACAGCAGTCCAGCTCTCGACGTCAAAATCCTTGAGGTAGAGATCAGCAGCGTGGCGCTTCGAAGTCACGTTTTGGTCGGTGATGAACATCAACTTTCTTCTAAAAGTTGGTTAATTTCTAATTGCAGTTAATTTTTGAATGAAGAGTCGCTTGAGATCATGCTATGTTTGGAAACTTTGAAAACGAGATGAGATTAAAATTTGATCTGTAGATTTTAAACTAACAACGTAATCTCCACATAAATTTAAACACTGACGCTTGAGACTATTGCGTATCACACAGTTTTAGTTCCACAACTCCTCCTTGAATATTTATCAAGTTTTTAGCAATTGAGGATTGTTACCGAGAGACGTATGCCCTTCTTTTTTACAATTTTGTCTAGCAGGCTCTTTCATAATGGTTGTAATCAAGGTTTGAAGCAAACTGCCTCACTTCAATGGCAATAATAAAATGTTGATTGAGCTTGAATACCTCATTTTTTCCTTAGAAGCATTTAACTATTATCCAACTTTAAGTGTCACCTTCAGTCGGCTGCATGAATATAACACACACACAATTATTTGATACGCATACGCGGCAATCATCAATTTTCCGTTGTTTCTGTTCTGAAGCGATGGAACAATTCCAGGTAATTCCCCCTTTTCTCAAGCAAATGTTGTACAAATCATTCAGACTTTAGTATTTACCGTTTCTAACATCCATCTGATAATGGCAAATAAAAACGGCGAATATAGCAAGCTTTTAACGAGACAAGAGACACTTTTTGCCAATTAGAAGGTGACGATTGCCTAAACCTGCAAACAGAAAAAGCTCTCAGTCAATATCAAGAAAGCTACGTTGGATTCAAAATGTTTCAGCTCACGAAAATGTTCTCGATTGTAAATTTCAATTTTGAAGCCGCGATGAATTTTTTCAAACACCAGATCCAACTGGATCTCTCCAAGATTCGAGGACTCCAAACCCTCAAGTTAGTGTCCCTGAATGGCGCCCTACCTTTTGACGTCGACGTCTCAAACCGTCGAATTACAATGACTGAATCCAAGTTCAAAAAAGCTCTCAACCGATTTCAGCGCTTTGGCACCAAATTCTTGGTGGTTTACCAATCTTTGACGCTGATTTGGACTGTGCGTTTTGACCCCTCGCTTCTTCGCCTGGAACATTTTTGTATTCATGTTGGCCTCACGTTCGCCGTTTTCGTTTCCGGAGTCATGGTCGACCAAGTGGTCTTGAACGACCCGGGAATTTTCGTCAAGTTCCTCAACCAACTTCATGGACCTGAGCTTTTCAGCTGGGTTAAAAAGTACGCTCCGAAGTCGATTTCCAAGCAGCAGTTGATGTTGGCCGCATTTCCATTCTCGATCCCAGTCGCTTTTGGCTTCATTTTCTTGGTGCTTGTCGGAGACTTGAAGATAGCGATGGGCTTATACTTTTTGTACGATCACGAAGGAAGATTCGACAGTGGGAATTTCCGAGACTGGGCGATGATGATCGTTTCGGGTTTGGCAAACTTGATATTCGTATGCAATTTTGCGGGAATAATTCTCGGTTTGTATATTCACTTGCATGCGCTCGAATGGATTAACAATAGCCTGATCAACTTGCATCATGTTCTTCGGTAAGGTTGATTCTTGTTACATCTGGCATCAGGAATATTTGAACAAAGTTTTAACTGAAACTTTATTATTTGGTATAACATAAGGCTACCGGAAATCCGTCAGATGTCGGCGCTTACCAGTCCAGACAGCAACCAACTAATAAAACGGTGTCGCATGTTTCAAGTCATCATACGTCACTGCAACGTTGTCAATTCGTTATCCATTTTCTGGGCTGAAACAATATCTGTAAACGGCGTCGATTCTCGGATGGTTCACAACAATTGCCTTCTTCTCCAAAAGCGTGTTGGCAACAATTGTCAATTTGATCTTTGGAATCTACGCAATGGCATATTTTGGCGTCAACTATGAAAAAGGTTACATGATTTCTGAACGGATGGAAGAGCTGAAGCGGGAGACGCTTCGAAAGGCGCGCGGCGACCCGGCGCAGTTGAGGTTGACTCAGCGACAGGTCGCTTCTGTTCAAAATGAAGGCATCAGAGTCGGCCAATTCCATGTCATTGAGCGCATGTCTACGCCGACCTTCGTCAAGTTTGTTTCAACAATGGTCGCTAGTCTGTTGCTCACATTTGGCTAGAAAGACTTAGCCAAAATTTTTAGAAGCGATTCAATGTCGATTTAAGCATCAAGAAATATCTGTATTATAAGTTTTAGCCAAAAAACAAATTGTTCAAAGTAGTTTTAGTAAACGTTCAGTAATGCAGAATTTGTTGATCTTCTGAGCGTTTTGTTACTTGAATGGAAATTGTCTGTAAAGTCAAACTGTCTAAAGACGAGAGAAAAGTTAATCTGGGTCGCATAGTCACATCCACAAACGTAGTCGGATCCGTCTTCATCAAATACATCATAGTGGCCATGATTATAGTCATAATATTCTATCGTACTGACGATTGGATTCTTTTGGAAATGTAACATAGTTGGCGTACAACAAAGGGATTTCAACCGTTTCAAGATCGAACAAGTCGCCGCCGAATTTATAAAAGGCGAGAATCGGGACTACCGTTAACGGTACGATAAAACTAACGTTTAACAGCGACACTGGAGCCTGCAAGGCAACGCCGCCACAAGGGTCGGCAAGGGCGTCATTTTCACGCCGCTCCCAAAGCCCTAGTCTTCGATTAGCAAAAACTTTCAGACTAAAGAAGAAAAGTTTGGAAGGCTGTGAATTCCACTTGCGTTTAGCTTGTAGGCTTTGTTTTCCCAACTTGGGCGTTGACAAGTATAAAGCGCAGAACTAAACGCACTCAAATTGCCAATGAACAAAACAAACCTCTATAGCACTTATGTGACTTTTCAATTGAACACTGGATTTGTAGTGCGCCACAACCTGAAGTCAATGGTGCTTGTGAGTGGATCACAGCTGAAAATTTTCGATAAACTAGAACAAACTTTTTCTTGCTTCATGCTTTCAAATTGTTCCACGTCCTTCAACTTGTTTCGGACGGAAAAGTTCCAAGCGCTTACTTCACATCGATCATCTTTGGCAAGCGTTTGTTGTCGCGTTATGTTCTTATTTCTCATGTGTTATTGTTTTATCGGAATACCAATGAAATTCGTTAAATCGTTGTTTGAAATCAATCTTGTAACTCAAGCAGCCAGGGCTTATGTTAAGAGAAGCTCCACGTGGCAATCGTTCAAGCTCTGTTGGTTTGTGAGTACACAAGTTTTTGAAGATTTCACACGACATCAGTTGCTGAATTTAAGAAAAAAACTATGCCAACGTTTTCAATGAAGATTGATGAGCTGAGTTCAAAATTGAATGTAAGAAAAACAAAAAGCTTAATATTTTGAAGCTTTAATGTTCGAGCTAAAACTGTTCTCAAAATGCATGCTTGGAATGTTAAAAGACCTGATTTCAATACCAAGGAAAAATAAATTTAAACCCTTAATGACATGACTTCTAAAAAGAAAACAGCTACTGCAACTATAATCAGACCAACGACAACGTTGATCAAGAATGCAATTCCAGGATCGGAAAGCCGTAGCTCCCTGACTTCATCGAAAGTTTCCGAAACTTCTTCATTGAGCGATTCGTTGACTGGAGGCCTCAGAATCATGTCCCATTTATGCCACAGGTTGAAGATTCCCGACTCTTGAATTGCGGCAATTCGACGAATCATCCAATTTGCAGCCGTCAGGTAGCGGTTTTTGACGAAGATGTAAAAAGGGGAGTCGTTCCGCTCATAGATGGCGCGCTTTGTCTTCCCCTTGACTTCATCCCCACCGGTGTGCGCGAACTGAACTCGCGAATCGTTGACCATAGCCTTCTTGAACAGATTCCAGTACCAAGGAAATTCCGACTTGCGAATCACATAGGCTGATTCATGTCTTCGTGTAAGCTCAAAAGCTCTGATGAGATGAGCTCAAGAGCTCCTTGCGTTCTTATCCTTCGATACAATATGCAGTCTTGAACCGTCAAGGTGACGTTCTTGAGCGGAAACAATGCAAATCCAAACTGTTTCTCTACGGAAGCAAAATCGTTGAGATGCTGTTGGCCCAAGAATTGCTCAAATGCGTCGCAGTTAAACGCTTGCCCTGTTTGAAAGTTGTGTTTGTTGTAGTCGTAACTGTAATCGTAAGACCAATGAAATCTGGTTCCCCCCAAAGTTGCGTAATCGACAGCTTGCTCAAGCCCATCCCAAAAAGATTTTCCGTCGTAGTACACAAAAGTCTCACTTATAAAAACTATTTCCTGATCCCACACTCGCTTCTTATCCAAGTTTTCATCGCACGAGAGGCAAACACTCCTAACCTGATGGACAATCAAGGTATCCTGATGGAGCGAAACGTTTGCGCAGTGCGTGATGTATTCGCCTTCATTGAAAAAGTAGTAGGAAAAAAACGAATAAAAACCAGTAGACTCATAAATTTGCTCGAGCGTGAGAGATTTCCATTGGAAAAATATGTTGACTTGCGGTCCAAAGGGTATTTTTGTGGCGCCAAGAGCTTTGTTTGTGGCCTGTGTTTCCTTAAAGGTGCAGGCTGCACCGAAACAAGTGTTTTCACCCTTAATTTTACCCTGCAGCGCTTCTTCAGTTATGCCAACCAAACCAAGAGCTTGAACGAGAGACCTGAGTCTTAGTCCCGTTAAAGCAACTCTCTCGTACGAAAACTTGGGCTTTAATGGAACTGTTTCGGCACCTATGTTTAGATACGGTATCGAAACAGTTTCAAAATCGAATAATTCACATCCAAACTCATAAAAAATTAAGATTGGAACAAAGGTATTGGGAACAATAAAGCTAATGTTCAATAGAGTCATGGGGCTCTGTAACGAGATGACCCCGGCGGGAGAATCAACGAAGGACGTCATTTCAGCGTCGCTGTGGATGTCCTACTATACGAATTGTTGGAGCTGGAAACAAGCCTCAAACGAAGTTTATACACTTTGAAAAGAAATTAAATTACGAACAGCGGTAATGAATTCGTAGCGTGTCCAAATTTCGAATCAAGTGTTTCACAACTAACCAAAGTTACAGTGCTTGAATCTTGAAAGACACCGGTGTTGAGTTCGTCAAGCATTCGTGGAGTTAGACCCTCTGAATATAATGTTCAACAAAAGTTGTGAATTTCTATTAATTTTGCACGCCAAACACTAAAAAAGCTTTTCGACTCTTCAATACCAGATAGACACTTCAAAAATCGATGAACATAGTTTTCATATCCTCGGAGAGTTCAAATACAAGATACAATCGAAAAGTAATCAACATCTGCCGTTCATCATCCCACAAAAACCGAAAAGCATTAATTTCGCAAATACCTCTTATATTTCCAAGCTCTACGAATTTACAACAAGTTTGACCGTTTCGATCAAGTCCCTTTTCACATCCAATATTACTTGACACTCGACAACCCAAGCGTAGCTACATCTGACTCAAAAACACAACAACCTCAATCCAAGGACGCTTTTCGAGCAACTAAATTTCTGTTTGCGAAATTTACCGACGATTCTGTTGTTTTCAAAGTCCTATGAAATGGTGCAGGCGGCAAACTTCGCTTCAACACTTTTGGTCACTGCAAATGCTTTGTTATCGCTTTATGCTCTTGTTCATCGTTATTATCTGAACATCAATAAATTTTGTCAAATCATTGGTTGAAATTAAATAGTTGTAACTCGACCAACCATGTCCTATGTTCAGAGAAGCTTCACGTGGCACTGCTCAAGCTTTAAGGTTTCGTACGCCTAAGTACACGCCTATTCACGCTTCTTAAGATTGTACACATCGGTTGCGAAACCTATGAAAAATTCGAACCAAACGCTATGGGGAATGCCTCACGCCTTAAGGACTAGCTACCTGTATAGACGCCCTAGGATTCCCTATAATAATATACTAGACAAAAGGACTGCAAAAGGTCGTGTACTTGATGACACACAGATGGTTTATTCGGCTAACCCTCTAACCTAAGTACAGTGAGAGACGGCTAAAGCTACATGTTGTCTGGACGGCAGTCAGACATGGACTCCCAGAGGCTGTGGTAAAGCTGGACAGTCGTCGTCAGCAAGGCTGGAGAAGAGGCTCGTCACTGGATGACGTCAAGTTGGCTACAATTCCCCTCCCGCTTGAAGACCGAGGTCATCCTGAGTTATTCGAAGGATGGCCGAGGGCGATACCGACATCTTGAAGAGTTGTCACTTATGCTAGGCATATTAAACTAGTAATAGACGAATTCAACTGTTTCCTACACTATTTACCATTGGCCTAAAGAGATAACAAAATTTGAGCAAGGTTTCCAAACTTGCGAAAAGTTGCCCTCCCCCTACCAATTGGACTTTTTAACCTGAGATACCAAACGCTGCAGGAGCGAACACAATTTGAGCAAGATCAGTCTTGCGAAAAGTTGCCCTCCCCCGGCCGATTTGACATTTTAACCTAGCTTTACCATACGAGTTAGAGATAACAATTTGAGCAAGGTTTCCAAACTTGCGAAAAGTTGCCCTCCCCCCTCTATTGACGAGGAAAACTGCTGGCTTACGGCTAGGTCCTATACACTATTCACAGAGGTCCTACTTGACTTTAACAGTACTTGAAGGAAACGCTTCGGATATAATAGATACTACTACCCTCAGAGGGTATGAATGATATTTGTAGCACTAACAGTATGGCTGACCACAAGCGGACAGCGTTATCCAAAGGTCCTTAATGAGTAGGTACTGAAAATACAAGCTCAGACTTTAAACATAACAGGGAGTCCCTGACGGGACTGTATTATAGTTTATATACGGATACCAAATGAACATCAAAGTAGGCGCGGTCCCATCTGGTCTCCAAAATAGAAGGTGTGGCGACGAAACTAGATGCCCAAGTCGAAATGGTTGATGGGTTGTAAAAGGTCCAAGGAAAGGTCCAGAGAAGCCGCTCGAACTCGAAGTCATGCAGGCCGTCAGAAATGTCCAATTCACTCCTTCCGGTAACTTCTCCATGGAGCACGTAACAGAGTCCTGAATCCAATCTTCTTGAAGGCCGCGTTGTGGTCTTGTAGTAGGCGATCCCGTGGCGGGCGTTCAGGAAGACGTCCAAAAACAAAATCAAAATAATTACTACAAGACTTTCAGAAATGTCGATTTGTGCTGATCGAGAACAATCGATTTCAGATTATCGAGAACAGGCTACGATTTTAGGTTATCGTGAACAACAAACTGAGTTGAAGCGACGACGTCGAAGCAGTCGACTTTCAAAGGGTTAGTCGGAACCGAGCAGGCGGGTGTTTGGTTAGATCCCGAAACTAAAGGCGACTATCCAGTAGGTGACGTAAACAATGTGCTGTTGTGGGCCCTTACTTTGGTTCCAGATGAAAGGCCGTCCTGTCTGAGAAGGTATCGGTTTGCAACGGCCGCTCTTTGCGCAGCAGACGACCGTACCCGCTTACCCGCCTCAGGGTCAGAAGCAAACCTGACGGCTATATTCTTTCAGAGCCACACCCCACCACATATCCCGTAAGATGGCACTAATTGTCACAAATAATGGCCTGGATAAATCACAAAACGAAACTGACACTAAAAGGTAAACAAACACTTGAAGATTGAACACTTGAAGTCGGCCAGTAGTAAAAAGGAGTCCTGAAGAGGACTTGATCACCGATCAAGTTGGCGATGTTGTGGTTGCTCATTGAGCAACGGGAAGACACGTGTGGGTGGGCCAATTTGAAATTGCCGCTTTGGTACCCAACGTGATGATGATGTTGTCACGTTGCGCCACGAGAACGATGGGATGGGCTGAGACTCAGCGAGTTCATCCGTCGTCCGGTAGGTGGCGGGAGCCTACACTGTTCCGTTCAGTGAAGCAAGTAGCAGGAAACTCACGTGGCAGTCGGGGGACGGCTACGAAATCTTGGTCCATGCACTGTGTGGAAGAATCGCTCGCAGCAAGCCGGCTTTTGGAGGGTGGAGACGTCGAACCTGGCACCAGACTGCCAGCACCGAACCACACTTCTCTTCATCAGCACGTGTATCTGCCGAATCTACCCGGTGGGCCGTGGTGGCGCTGCAGTGGGTGTGTACAGCGATGAAGCTCCGAACCGCAGTTCCCAGACCCTTCGCACGCACTTTACTCGATGTTCTTCCTAACGTTAGGACCCAACCAATTCCCACAGGCACTACAAAATCCCTAGCACGATCACTGTTCACAATTAACACTTTTGCCTCGAAAAACAATTCCTACGTCGGGGAGCCATTTATGGGGAAAGCCTCACGCCTTAAGGACTAGCTACCTGTATAGACGCCCTAGGATTCCCGTATAATAATATACTAGGTTCGCAGGACAAAAGGACTGCAAAAGGTCGTGTACTTGATGACACACAGATGGTTTATTCGGCTAAACCTCTTAACCTAAGTACAGTGAGAGACGCTAAAGCTACATGTTGTCTGGACGGCAGTCAGACATGGACTCGCAGAGGCTGTGGTAAAGCTGGACAGTCGTTGACAGCAAGGCTGGAGAAGAGGCTCGTCACTGGATGACGTCGAGTTG
>JAQGBJ010002966.1:0-14260 GCA_034698345.1 Sphaeridia pumilis
CCTACAAATCGATGGCCGCGCTAGATATTTCCACGAAATGCTATGCCTACCCGATGCTCTTATGCCGCTTCCGGGCTGCAAATACTTAAGCAACAAATAAGTAGACAGACGCTTCCACTATTCACAAAGTGAATATATTTTCAAAGAAGCAACTAATTAACAATACAATTATACACGGGTAATCCACAGGTCTATCAATTAGCTGGCTAACCTCCTGGTGGTCGCTACCGCTCCAGCCTTAATAGGGAGCGTCTAAAACCCTGAACCTTTCTCGACGAGTTTTACACGGATACTCAACTGAAAACTGCTCCGGCAGGCATAGTCTACGGTACCGCGATCCAATGCCACGTCAGCAAAACTCGAGACAAGTGCCTTCAGCGAACATTAGACCATAGTTCTTATATACCAGCACTCGCGGTTATCTAACAATAATCTCCTTAATATAAATTAGAGATAACAAAACTTATACATACAACCACGCAACTACCGCTCATCTATGCATTCATTACACAAAAACATACGTTATCATACTACGCTAAAAATGACATCACAAGAGACATGACAATTCCTACAAACTATTACAGTCTACAATAATCTTTACAACAGCCAAGTTATGCCAGATCAACTTGGCACAATTGAAAACAGAAATCCTATATTTTTGAAGAAAACGGCATAGTTAACTCGAAAATTGATGCACTTATGAATCTCATGAAATGTTATACCAATGATGCGATTGAATCACTCCCGTGCGACAGATACGGTCAACATACAGTACTCGTAAAGAAGCGCGGATAGTCGGCACCATTCGAGGAGGTGAATATTTCGCCAAGAAACATTTTAACGACTCGAACCAAGTACAAAATGAAACTAAAGTAACTCTGGCGGTATCTACAATTTTTGAGATGAGTTGTTGCCATATCCGAAACAGCTTAACAAAAGAAGTTACATAAGCGCGGTCCGCGATATTGCTTTATCTAGGCATACGTGGCGCTGATGAATAGTTTTGCCTGTACAGCTCAGCTTACAATTTAAAATTCCACCAATTTCTATCAAATTAAAAAGGAGTGTAAGAGACACTAAAACACAATTTGAAAGTTGTTTGAAGTCGTCAGTCTGCAGAACTAGTATTTCAGGATTTGCGTGATAGTTTGTTTGACGAGGCTAAACTGTAAGCACAGGCCGATTCATTCTAGCCATCAAGTTGAATAATAAGTGAAAGGTGAACAATGTTTTTCAGAAATTCAACCACCGCGCTAGTGTTTTCCACGCTATCTATGAATTTTACAGATGTTAAAACTCGAATGATGAGGGAAGAGAATGCGACGTAGGAATCAGTTGAAGTTATGCGTTTTTGAAAACTGAAAAGTCCTTGTGATTTTGTGTCCGTTGAGCGCTGAGTCCTCATTGGTATACTTATATAAAGTTTACTAGTTCTCTGTGATGTAGAGCGTCAGCAATCATTGATAGGGCATCGTTTATTGAAAATTAGGGCATAGTTGAGCTAGGCCGTGGTTTAGTTAAGTGCACATTGTCCGCGTTAAAGTTTAGTATCGATTCTACTCAATAACGTCATTGGCGTCCATGCGCGGTTGCAGTTAGTTGAGTAAGGAGCCATCATTCTTGGAGCCATCAAGTGATGGAGTTGGTTCAGCCGGGGAAACAGTCGTTCGTTGAAGCAATCGGTAGGAGCTTTGCACTGGGAGGGTGTCAGTACGGATATCAAAAACGAAAAAGTAAAAATAAGTAATTTAATGACCGCGCGGAAGGGCGGAGGAGGGCGCGTGCTTCTAAGTTGACTTTCGTGCGTACAGTGCTCATAATGCGCGCCGACGGTTCATGTATCGCGCAGACACCGCGCGTTGTTTGTGTAGGTTTCCATTCATTTTGTAGCCTGCATTAGGATAATCCGTTGTGTGTAATTATGAATCATTTTTCATTTTTGTAGTGTGATGAGTAAGCTTATGAGCAGCGGTTGGAGCTTGTACTCATAGTTTATATCCTTCAAAATATCGTTGTTTTTCATACCGCGCTACTTTCTGGTTCCGCGAAAACATGTCGGTAGTCGTTCTTCAATTATTAACGCTGGCTGAAACGGTGTAAGGAGTTACTAATGAACCAATAGTAGCAAACCGTGAGTCGCGGAAACTTTTTTGGAAACGTTCGGTGGGCGGTTGTGGAAGAATCACCTCTTGCAAGCCCGCGGCCTGAAATTTCCTCCATTGTCCACATCGCACTGATGTCTAAGTTCTTTCTGTCACTGGATTACATACCGGTTATTTTTACCGTAGCATCCACTATTGAAACTCATTTCATAACCGCGCTCGGTCCTCCTGCATATTAATGAAACGACGTGGTGATCGACCAACAGTAACCAGCAGTTTCACTGTCACCATGCCTCTATCTAGTCACCAATGTATCGAACGCATTGGGCTCGCTAAAATTAACTAAGTGTTAAATTAATATTAAATTGGTAATTCAATTGTTGGTAAGCAAATTAACTCCATGTGTTGCTCGGGTCACCGCGCTATGGACAACCGCACCCCTGCAATCCGGCTTTTGGTCGGCTAATCCTAGGCTCGTAGACCGTCTATTTTTATCCGGATTATTTCGACCCTCAGTTCCTCTTCCACTTCCCCCCTTTCAACGTTCGCATTTTTTAGGCTCCTACCCAAAAAGCGTAGCCTACGTACTCGGGCTTGGCCAGAATTTCCTACGATAGTAGCCCTACGCTTACCATGTATGGTTGTTGTTATTATTAGAACGAGCTGTTCATTTGCCACGAGTAAATTTGCGACTATGAATTGGACTGAAGGAACCGTATAATTCAAGGCCAAATTAGATTGATTAAAGCTCATTCAGTCCACGTGAGGGATGAGACATTCGCGTGATTTCCGCTCGTTTGTCCTATACGATATAGTGTTTGATCTCATGGCGCATTCAAGAAAAGCCAAAATAATTCTAAATGTTTATCCGATTTGTGAGAAATGGTCGAGATGCCACCGGAAAACGATATAATTTTTTTTTGTACAAATCTTCTTGTATACATAATTGATTTCTTGAGATTAAGATTGCGAATCTGGCTTTGATACCACGCAATTCATTTTTTCACAAAAAAATATGTTTTCCCCCTTTTATGCATAAACATGAGAGTAAAAGGATGTTGATGCATTTTTACAGTGAAAGCAAGCCGTAATTTTCAAGGGAACACTTTTTGGTAGCAGGTGTAATCCATTAGCTCTTTTCTTGCTGAAAATTCTGACGTTACACAAGGTGTAGAGCGGTAAGAACAGCTGCGCCCTTATGCAAAGCCAACATTCTCACAGTAATTCGAAAAAGGAGGATGTAAAAACAAGGTTTCCAAGCCCTAGTAACAGTGTTCAGAAAAACGTGACTCAGGAATGCCTGCTGAACTTAAAGACAGGTCGACTACTCACCACGTTTCTGATTGTATAAGGAAGGAAATTAGCAAAATTGATTTCACCTCTGCGGCACTCCAGGAGCCCTGTTAGTATAGCAGGCTTTTGGGTCTGTAAATGGGAAATGGGCCGCCACCGCCACGACCAAGACAGTAGAACAAGCCAACACTTTTGCGTCAAACTAAAGAAGCAATCAATACTTGTCAGCTAGCCAAACCTGAATTCGCAAATGCATGATCCATCAGTAGTCAACCGTATCGCCGGATATCTATACATGATATATGCATATAACTTGTTGTTGTACCGATTCCTGATTTCATATCCATGTACTTTTACTACATGGATCACGATTTCACGATCCCCGAGTTCTGGCCCCGAATTCTTGGGCTACACCCAGAATTTTGCCGATTTCTCAGCAGCTATTGTGAGACTGTCCAGTTTCAGCAGACCTTGAGCCAGCCAGTCAGCCAAATCGACTATGTATTATTGATTTCATTCCTGAAATTCTGGCTCATTTATTGTGTAAATATTCGCTGTCTGTCAGACTATGTCTTGTGTCTATTACGTATATATCTGTATATATACAAAAGGGATGTGAAAATAGTTCTTGGAATCCTATTGTATTGTGTATCTCATTATTATTGGGTGGGAGTATGTATATATATCTTTGGAACAATCGATATAATAAGAGAAAATCTCTTATAAAATATGTAACACTGTTGTTGTTTGTGGGAATTACTTGACGGGGCTAACATTGCAAGCTTGAATGCGTAGGAACATTGTTGTGTAAAAACAATATATGTGGCTGTCCTATGGCTCATGGCTCCTACTCAACACATGACATGAAACAAGTATCCGATTACTAATTCCGCACAACTAAAATTGGAGCGCCAAATTGGGGAGAAGGGCTCAAGAAGACAGAAGAAGGCGATATCAAATTGACTGAGCTTTACGTCAAATGGATTCTATTTCACCAGCATCCAATGGCCAAGACCATTGTTATCGCCAGCGTTTATTTTTACTTTCACCACACACTCCTCGTCAGCCTCTCCTCTTGTTATAGTAAATCTCTATATATTTCTACCCAGCGCCTAATAGCACGTCTTCTAAAGGACTTAATGTTTTGTCAAAAGCGTAAGAGGTGGACTTAAAAATAGGACTTAACTTAGAGGTGGACTTAAAAATAGGACAAGGAGCGTTTTGTTATAACTCTCTTGAGTCCTTTCCTACTGAATATAGCCTTTTGCAAAAATCTCGGTGTATGTAATTGAATCTATTGCAAAACTTGAAAGCGTATTGTAGGAATGGAGAAACTAAAACGTGAAACCCTAGAGAATTCACTCGCTAAAAACCATTTCCTCCAGCTATCAGACCGAATGACAATGAATGCTTCGCAAGTTATTTTAATGGTGCTCCTTCTTCCTTCTCTGACGCTTCTATGCACCACGTAAGAAATGGTGTTGAAATACCTTTATTTTTCATGGCAAGCTCAGTTTCAAATCTGTTGCTTAGTTTACCTGGATTTGCTCACTTGGCTCCTCATATCATTCGAACGGCATTTCTTTTGTGATTTGAGATTTGTAAGCTGCACGTGTACTTCAGAAGGCTTCTTGAAGAAAGCCTCAAAGCCTATGACATGAATTTTGGTTTGGATTATATATTGCCTTCCCAGTGGCAAAGCTCTTGTGTTTTCGTGAGCTTTTATTCATGCGATGGTTCTGGAGAGATTGGCAAAAAGGGAAAATTCGCCATCGGCGTCAAGTGGCGAATACTTGAGCGATATGTATAAGCTAGCTGAAGATCGCAGGAGAAAAGCGAGGTAGCTTCTGGACGGCTTATGTTGGCTGACAAGTGTGATTGAAATTGCTCAGACACAGCTTGCGTCCATTAAAGTTCCATCTTTACAATGACAAGTATATCATGTATAGACACCTATAATAATAGCTGATTTGTATTGTGAGGCTGAACGTATATACTTATAAAGTAGACGGCTGCATTCTTGTATATAAAAAACACTTCTTTACTTCCGTCAGCGCGCGAGAAAATTTGTAGAATTTTATATAAGATGGAATCTTTTCTGTTATGAAAAAATCTGACAGGACAGGGCAGACAAAAGCTGATAGGAGTCATAGAATTTTTGATGACGCATTTCTAACGACAGAAATGAAAGTCTGACTGAATTATTTAGCAGGTCCATGGGCAGGTATCAATAATTGCTTCATGTAAAAAACCTGTTCAATTTTCGAATCCAAAGTTACAAGATTTTATCACCATTGAATGCATGGTGACAAAGCTGTTCAAACTGGCTCGTGGCACGCTTCATTTCCGGTCATTTGTACTTGACGCCATTCATTGCAGCCCTGATGACATACAAATAAGCGGGAAAGACGTACATTCACGAGATTGAATTAGACCGCAAAAACCCTCGAGGTTCGGATTCCAAGTTTTGGACGTCACATGGAGGTGACGATAACGCGCCCAAACGAGCCCAAAAACCCGATTATTTATTGTAGGTGTCAATTATAGCCGTTTGATTGTGGGAATTTATAGTGTTTGCAATGCACTAGATGCGTTTCCCACGTTCGGACGGCAGGAAAAGTTTGCATTGTACTTATAATGAAGGTCTAATATTTGATTGCATTGTTTGCTTCTATATAAGCTGTCCATATGCTGGAGAATGACGATGGTCTCTTGTGTTGTTTGTATTGTTGAAGCTGGTTTGTTGGCTCACAAAACTTGTCCCATATATTTTTCGCAAAGAACGCCTTATGGATATGTATACAGCAGTTTTTGCCGAAACTGAAGCTATTATAGTGTTGTCTAATGCACAAACTTTTGCTTTCTCTCCCACCGAGGAGACATGTATGCAGGAGAATGGAGGAGAAGAAAGTCAGTCTGTCAGTCGTCTAACAATTTTTTTCGTTTCCAAAAGCCCTTGTTAACATTTTATGCTGTTGTATGAAAGCTAACAAGTTTTTTTCTTGGGGCCAAATTCAACAGCCAAGCAAACCCGAGCACAAGAGAAGAGCACACACAAACATTAGCAAACTTTTGGATTTTTGCCAGTGCAAATCTGATGAATTTTTAATGTAAAAAGTACCCTTGAATAGGGTTAATGGCGTTTTTCTCCCAACAAGTTCCAGCATGTGCCAAGAAGAATAGCTAAAATTCGCTAGACGCGTCTTGTCTACTGTTTATTGCGAAATGTCGGCGCAACGTCCTCGGGTCATGGTAAAGATGACAGATGATAAGAACAAAATGCGGTTAATCTTTAGTAACTGTCCTGCAGCATAAAAAAGAGAGCGAAACTGTCCTACACAGAACATTAGCAGTGGCTAACTGACCTTCGCGGCTAAAAATCGTTGCCTATAGGCACCGATATTTTTCTCTTTTGCTTTTGTCAGAAGCGCCACTAGCAGTGGCGCGCGGAACTATTTAACTATTTTATTCCGTTTGGAACTGCACATAAAAGGTTTGGACGGACGTGCAGCACGTGGCGAATTTCGGATACGAAACGGCACAAAGACAACAATTTTCAAAAGCTCTTGTGTCTTCAGCTGGAGAAACTTGAATAACGACAGACTGAGAGCGGCGGCGGCGGGCGTTCTAATTTCAAATTCAAATGTCCCGCCCTTCACCCCACGGCGGCGGCAGGTGCTCATCCTCTTTATAACTTTTTCGCGCGAATCAATAGGGTAATGAAGCATTGACGATCGAGGACGTAAAAATTTATATAGACTTTTTCTTTTCTGAATCGACTCCGAATGTCTTTATGGAGAAAGTTTTGCAAAGTTGATGAAAATTTGCACGAGCGTAAACGGCGTGACGTTTCCGGCGAGATTAGTACTGAGTGAACCAACTTTGCCAAATTCTCAATGTATATAAAGGAATAGCAAAACGAAACTGAAAGTTGTCTGATGTCTGAATATTTCGTAACAACTCCGTTGGATTTTTTTAGAATCATTTTTGCCTTCCACAGATTCAAGACATTAAACTATAGTATTATAGCCGAGGTTTTCTAGACAAAATTAAAACTTAAAAAACAACTTTTTGTTCCCACTGACTCACCCTGTAGCACTATTTACTCAAAACGCCTACGGCGTCATGTCAACTTGATGCTTTTAGTAAAATTAAATCTCCCTCCGACCACATAATCCTTGTTTAAAACAATTTCCTCCCACTGCTGCTGCTGCTGTTCTGTTACCAGAAACTTTTTGCACAAAACCAGAACCTCGACTCGACACGCTGAAACCAAAAACTGGAGAAAGTAACCAACTCTCCCCCATACACAACACATGTTTCAAATTTGCCGCGCTTAATCTAATTTACCGACATTAACAAGATTTGACCTTGGCAAGATTGCTTATAGTTCCCATTTCATGCTTACTAATGCAACAACGCTTGTTCTGGCCTGGCTTACTTAAATTTACGTAAACCAGAAGCGGGCTTAATTCAATTTACCCACTCGCTCAACGTAACCTCTGGAGAAGTCCAGCGAACAATCAAGTCCACAAAGTTCCAGAGCGAACAGACCAAAAGCGGTCACTTTTACCAGCATATGTACTAATAAAATTTTCATGCATTAAAATATGTACACTTTTGCATCGATTTACCAGGCGTATGTTATGTATGTCAGAACAGACAGCGCTTAGGAAGATGCATGATACAGAAACAACTCGTCAACCCACAGGCGAAGAGCCCTCCGCGTGCGAGCAATGTGCAGCAATCAATACATGGATCCACCCGCCACAACCACTTCCGCTTGCTCACCTTGCCTCCTCCTCATCAATTCGTTCTTTCACCTGGAACGAATCGATATACGCATCTCATTTATCCTTATAGTCTTCTGCATATATACATAAGAAGGCCATATGAACTTGAACAACGTTTTTGTTGTGACAAATCAGTAGTTTGATCCGTATGTAAGTAAAAATCTGGTGAGGTCAGTATTCAGTATGTTGCTATGACAATCGTGTTTGTGGACACAAACTGTGTCCACTTTCTGTCGCTTTTGCATGGATTTGGCCTTGAATTTTATCCGCTTTGTTCCCACACACTTTACTATATAGTAGACCAGACCAGACCGCAGTGCAATTTCGTGGATTTCGCCCAGGCTTTACAGGCCGATGACAATCAAAAAATGACGAACCTAACCTTGATGCAAGGAGCGCTTTACTTTTCTTTCCCATGCAATATTTAAGCTACCCGCATGCAAAAACTTTCTCTTTGGTGGTGGAACAAACACGCTATTTTACCATATGCGAATTTCCCGCGGATCATCAAGTTTCCAAAAAGCACGGCAAAAGTCTCCCGGTTCCCATCGGACCTTTTTATGGAGAAAGTGAAATGAAGGCTCAACTGACAAGACGCTGCGCTGCTTTTCTGTCAGCATCATCGCTTCTGTCAATAATTACAAGACGGATCACATCATCAGTTTCTCTGGGCTTTGCTAGCAAAAACAAAAGGCTACCCTTCTTCAACACGTTTTTGCTAAAGGCCTCATTATTTTGCTTTCGCATCTTTGAGCAAAACAAAACGCTTTCCATCTGCTCACAGCTTCTATTGAACGTCATTCAAAGCTCTTCTTGTTTTGTTTACAATGGGAAAGATAACAAGAGCAAAAGCGCTTTGTCTTCTTCATTGAATTGCAGAGATGGAAATTCTGTTCTGTTCAATGTTTACCAACAGAAATATAAATCGAAAACACTGTTGTTAATTGCGCGCTGCGCTGCAGCGGGTCTGTTCATGACGCTTTCAGCGTCCAAGTGATTTTTTAAATATTTTGAAATGCCTGCAACATATTTTGTTGATTTCTGGTGCCCTTTTAAAATTCGTCCAAATATTTTGCGATACTTGAAATTTTTGGCCCTAAAATGCCCTCCTTGAGTATACTTGGACAAGAAACACGTTTCCTATCAACCAGTCTGTAATTAGCAATAACAAGTAAACTTTTTTCTTAACAATTCCATAGGACTTGCGCTATAGAACCTCCTACAAAATTCGCCGTAATAGGTCCTAAAAAACTTCTCGAGCCATGTGCCACACAATTACCCCTGTAATTAAACCTAATTACATTACAGGAACGCAACTGCTAGCCGTCCACTATGCGCTAGTTTTAGAAACTAGTTGAGAAAATAGCTAGTTGAATAGCTCACGATGCAATTTCACCTTATAAGTATTTACTAGTCCTTGCTATTTACTGTGGTTGGTCGCTATATTTCGTCTTGTTCAAAACCTTTAGAAAAGCCTGCATGCATTCCCATCATTAAGGCGCCACGCTATTTACCTAATACGCTTAAGCGAGTTTTCAGTATAGCGTGACGCTAATGGCGGTCTAGAATCGGCTCTAGCGGCTCTAGCGGTAGTGGCGGTCTAACAAAGCCTTCAGTTGTGGTAGCCACCACGCCAGCTGCAACTGTATAACATATCCACGTTTTACGAACCTCATAACTCCTGCTTTACAAGGCTAACCCAATGGCCTGGCTCTATAACGTTTCTCTATGATTCTAGAAAACTCTCTGTTCAACTCCATAGAAACTCATGGTGATCTAATGACTCGAGGAGCTTAAATTTAATTACCCTGCAAATTAGTTTCCAAACAGTTATTATTATATCCTTAGATTTTCTCTCTCCTACTTCTTGTCTTCATTAGTTGTCACTACTAAATAAAGCCTTTGTCACCATCTCATCGAAAAGTTTGCAACTTTGCCCTCTTTGTTTTTCAAAGTGCGGAAGCGCCAAGATCAGGAAAGCCATAGAGAATTCACTTTTCTGTACATATAAAATGCGACACATGTAATACAAATTGTATTAGCTTTGCTCTGTATACTTTGCTCCAAAAGTTTTCACCACTTTCCGGCTTTCGAGTTGTTGTTGTAGAGCTTTGGTAGTTCCGCTTTGTGTTGGGCAAACGTGCTTGGAAAATTTAAACAACAACAAGTTTCATAAGGAGCCAGCGACACTAGCGCCACCCTCTGCCGCAGTTTCAGCCCTTACAACTTCAAAACCTCCTGCTCGCCATCAACAGGTACGAAGCTTTCAAATCTCCCGCGCTCCCCCCCCACCGTGACCTCTGACCTGAAAGAGGGGGCTCCGCCCCCTCTCGGCAGCGTCACCGCATTTCTCCCTCTGGTGAAATTCATCCTATGCATAATTCATATATCTCGTCAACCGTGCAGTTACACACACACAACAACATGCAGAAAAAACACAACCAACTTTTTCCTCGTTTCCTCAACCTGAAACAACCAACAAAAACAACAACAAAAAATACTGTTTTCTTTATACGTCAAAGCAAAATACTCCAGTTACACGACTGAATGGACAAAAACAACATTTTTGTAATCCAACCCAAAGTAGAATTGAATCAGCAAACCATGTCACCATCTGCTGCTGTAGTACAGAAAAGCGTCAGCTTGTTTTTGTCAAAGTTCGAAGGTTCCATATCCAGGAGAAAGTTGTGGGCCATGCGGGATGTCTCAATCCTCTGAATTTTGAATTTCCCGCGGAAAAAATAACCCGCCCGGGTAATTTGGAGCTTGTTCTACTTGTTTCCGCTCTACTTATGCTCTTTTATAATTTCAATGATTCTTTTTATCAACTCTATGGACTTATGGCAATTCCTCCCATGGGGATTTTTTGAGTCAAGTCAAGAGCTATTTCACAATCATACAAACATATGTTTCAACATTCCGCCCCCCTCCCCCCACCCCAACTAAGCTGAATTCCCTGTTCCTGTCGCTCTTTCCTCATCCACCCCCACCCACCCACCAAGCGACCCATTTCGCCCCGCCCCTTTCCATGTATAGTGGTTCGTGGTGGTTCTTTGCTGGTCTTTGTACACATGTATATATTTCAACAACACGGCGTTTTGAGTCGCAGACTTTCTCTTTGCTTGCTCAATGTTAGTGAATGAATAATGTATTTCGACCATCCTGTGTAATTCCCCAGACGACATATTTCTTTCGTGTTTTATTATTACGTATGTATTTCCATCGAGATAAACCCTTTTAGACAACACCGAGGCTACTGTGGGAAATTGTATATTTCCACAAAGCTACAGGCTGTACAAGAGTATGCGTGCTTCATGTCAGTTTCAATTGGCAATTGGGAAATATCATAAAATAGCAACTACACAAGGTAACGAGGAAGTGAAGATTGAAAGTAAGGTGAGATATAGTTATGAGTCTATAAAACGTTCTAGACGCTCCTGTAAGTAACCAAAGGGAAGGCTCGCTTAAGCTGTTCAAAGATAACCTAAGTGGATTTATTCCGTTTTGGTCTCTGTATCTTTCTGTAGCTTTTTTAGGTCTGGGACGGCACTACTGCACTATAAAGAAGAAGTAAAAGCAAAGGATCCAAAGGCATCATGTTCTTACGGCTCTTTTCATATCACAAACTAGAATCTCTCTAGAGAATCAACAGGAATGAGGAATACAGAATGGAATGTGAACGATATGCTCTACGTCTTATGGTAAAATAGCTAAATAGCCTCGGGCGAAATAGGAGCGCGCATTCTATGTAGGTTCTAGGAGACTAGAAGAAGAAAGGAAATCTAATGTAATCTGTATATATGCAGAGAGGTAAAGTAGCGTTCTAGCGTACAATCAAATTTTTGCTTGAGAAAAATATCAAATGGAACGTATGCTTGCTGGAAGGCCTGGAGGAATCTGGAGAATTTGAAATTTTTCTGGAGGCTAAAGCTTGCAGATGGGAACGAGGATGGACTTTTTTGAAAAGAATTTATGTTAAAGATACACTTGGATTTTTGGAGGAGATCAAGAAGATACTGGAGGAGGAACTTAAGGAGGAGGATTTAGATATCCTTGAAGAACGACAGATTCCAGATATCCTTGAAAGGCCCTTCGTTACAGCTTTGTCACAACAGATAGACGAGCCTGATAATTGGTGATTTTTTTCAGTTTCCTAAAACCGTCATCATCTTGTTTGTACAAGACTTCAAAGCCTAAATTATTTTTTTTCAACTTTCACTCTATTCCCATCAACTGGAAATGTCACTTACAAAAAATCAAAATTTAATGCTTCTTAAAAGCCCTGAAAAGAGAGAGAAAAGCTTGTGCAATTTGTTTTTTGATTGTCACTTGCAGCTTTAATGGCGTCTAACTAAAAACAACTCCTGTTTCTAATGGAATTTCTAAAACCGCTATAACAAATACATTATACACTCCCCAAGTCTGTTAAAAATTCCATCTTCTCTTCTTCCCTCATCGTCTCTCGTCTCTGTCAAACTTAAATTTTTACCATTAAAAAACTTACCTTGTTTTTTCCATCTTATCAAACATTCAAAACATTACTCTACTCCGCTTCCTCAGTTTGAACGACGTATACAAGATATCCAAAGAATCTCGTTTCACACTCTTGACATCTGACAGCTCCAGCTGAATTCTAATGTCAATACATCCAAATTACCTTGTAACTTTCAGCTCTCAAGCTGTCATTGCCACTTTCGGTTGCTTTCACTCCGATTTCAAGGGATTCCACAAAAGTTGCTGCGCTTTAGATCTCCTTGAACATCAACATGGAACAGGTACTTTTTTCTACTTGAAATTCAAACCGGTTCCTAGTTCCTGCCGCCTTATATATTTCTTTACATACCTCCTGCTGTCTGTGTATATTATGTATCCAAACACCTTTTGGCAATTTGCGACCTGTCCCATAAACCTTCAGTCTGATCTTTGGAACAAGCTTGTAAATATTGATTCCCTTCCGAGACTAGACATGTTTACATCGTTAACTTTATACAGGTAGCGGAACCATGAAGAATCGATTCAATTTCGATAGCTTTTAGACTCTTGGAGAATCTTCTTCTAGAATCCTCGCTTGCGTTTGTTTGTACACATATAAAAATCCGCTCCTTCGATCCGCTTATTTACCGTTAGATCACCGTTAGATCAGCTCCTGCAATTTTTCCATCAACATTCAAAGCTATTTGTCCATATAAAACATAGCAGCCGTGTTCCCTCCCAGTTCATCGTAAATGTCAACAATTCCCACCTTTTCCCATTACACGCCTCTAAAATGTAATGCACCACAAGCGAGGTTTATGTAGAGGGCGTAGTGAACGTTACAGCCAAATTACATTATACCTCACATTATTCTGACATGCATGCATGACATATACGACGACAGGGGGAATCGCCAGGGAGCGCCAAATTTAAATTGACAGCTATTGAGCAAACAGCTTAAGCCATTATCGTCACATGTGTTCTCCCCCCGCCCCCGCCTTTGCTCACCTTCACCTCCCTCCGCCCCCTGAACACGTCAGCAAGAGGTAATGGTAACGGTAACGGGGCTGCTGATCAGGCAAAGATTAAACCCCCACCCCTTACCTAATCCCCATCTTCTCCCCCCTCATCCCTCCCACCCACTTTTCCCCGCCCCTTCTGTTTCCACTTACGGGTATTAACTACTCATTTAAGAAGCTAAGCCTTCCTTGCTTGACTCAATCTTCGAAACCGTAAAAGAGCTTCAAAGGTTCCATAGAAGTCTTCTGGATGGAAATAAGAAGAAAAGTTAAGAGTCTTATCTGGCAAAATCCTGGAGAAGGATTAGATGAAGTCTATATAATATTTTTGCCATGTTGCTAATAAAAATTGCAACGTTGCCAAAAAATTGTGTCCGCAGTGGATCTCTGTATGGGATTATAATTTTGCTGACTTGTTTTCCCCCTCCTACTCGTTTAAAAGTTTCTGTTTGTTCTGCAAGACTTTCTCAAGTTTTAAAATTCAAGTATTTCCTCCTCTCTGACAGTGTAGGGACATTACCTTGGTTTTGACCATTTTGGGGATTAGTGAAGAGCTGAAAAAACCATGCGGCTTGAAGAA
>JAQGBJ010002967.1:0-14256 GCA_034698345.1 Sphaeridia pumilis
GATGTTGTTTGTTATTAGTTGTTTTAAGCTGTTAGCATGACGGCTAATGGTTTGTGGTGTCGGTGGAATGGAGCGGTGGAAAAGGACGTTAGAGAACATGGATTGGGTTACATACAGTGGTATAAGTACGAGAATTTGTTCGTGTCCACCATTGGGAGAAATAATGCAGCAAGGACGGGAATTGCGGGGTATAGGTTTACATGCCGGTTGGAATTGGTTGGTGGGCATGTGATTTGAGAGAAAGAATCAGTTGAGGAATATAGTGTAAAGGAAAAGAGGCTTGGAGTTGATGTTTGTTTTTTAAAGAAGAAAGTGATGGGGAAAGTTTGACCGAGTCAATGAATGAAGAGTTGGGATTGTGGGCCATTACCATTAGTGCGAAGAAAGTTGTGGTTTTCCCAGGGTGAGAAGAAGACGGATTTAGTTCTTGGGTAAAAAATGCGGTTGGGCTGCAACTGATGTTCATGAAGAAATGGAAATGTGGAAGTGATGAAGGGAGATGATGGCATTGCTGCAGAGAAAATAGTTGGCTGGAAACAATTGTGAGGTAATAGAATGCATATAATGATGGTGATGAACGGGACATAAGTATTTCTTTTTAATTATTTGGTGGTCTAACACCAATTGAACTTCGAAAATATCTGATCTGACCCCAATAGCCTACTTATTTGACAAATAAATACGTATAAATACTTGGTAAATTATTTTCGTAGATCAAGATAATAAGGAATTTCATATGCCTGAGATCGCAACATATATTTATCAGTTGCCAAGTCCAATGTGGCGGCTAGAACGCCTCGATTGATCATACGTTAAGAACGGTGCTCCATGCAGTTTAATCTACAAAGCTGTACTATGTCGTCTGAAGTAGTTGCGGAGAAAGTTCTCGAAGTTACGGAGCCCAAGTTTGCAACGAATTCAGCTCTTTTTGAGCAAGTTGTTGAGTACAACTTGAAATACCTAAAAATTGTATTTAAATTGACTTTCCTGCCCTTCATAGTTGACGTAGAAGATCGAAGAGTTTACCCGTCAGATTCAACGATTGCCTGGTTTTGGTTCTATTTTGTCGCTTCCTTTTGTGTTTTAAAAACGCTGTACGTTGATGCAACACTAGTAATTTCGTTGTTGCATCGTGAGTGGATGCAAATGCTTCATCTTCCCACTCATCTTACCTTGGCCATTTCCTCGTCCACTATTATGACGTACTTGTTTTTGCAACCAAAAGCTCTTCGTTTGGGTTGTGTGCTTCTGAACGCTGCGCTAGAAAAACGCTGCCATGTTAAGTCATTTTCTTTGCAACAAATAATTTTGTGGATCACGCCAATTGGGTTTACGATGCTGGCAGTCTTGATCTCGTTTGGATTACCGCTCGTGACATCAATTTTTTACCAGTTTAGCTCGCTTCTGCAGGGTGAAAATCCGCGAACCGCCTATTGTATCTTGAAGGTTGCTGCGTATACTCTAAATGCTGTTCCAGCGTTTTGGATTCTGCTTGGCACTATTTATATGCTTATGTCTCATGTGGTGATTCTGGAAGTGCTGCAATCTTGGTGTCACGGTTTACGGTGCAAAACAAGGTTTGTTTCGTAAACATTTCATTGGATAGTTGATTCTTACGTGAATTAACCGGTCGATTTTTCTTCCCGACAGAATAAGCTTGTACGATTGCTGTAAGGAGCTTCTCGAAATTCAGATTGTAATTGGGTTCTTCAATCAGATTTACAGACATGCGGTTTTCATGCAGAAATCTGGATGTTTTGTTACCGGTATTTTGGCTTTTGTTACTGTCTTTTGGTTCGGCTTTGGTGGCAACTTGGTCATGGGCATTGCAAACCTCTATATTGGATTAGTTTGCCTCATGCTTTATCCCGTCATTTACGAAAAAGCAGCACTGATTTCTGACGACATGGAAATGGCAAAAATAAACCGGGGGTCCGGTGTGAAAAGGTAGCTTAGCTGGCTTGAAATTTTGGTTAGGCATGTGCGTCTGTGTTTACTAGCATTCCGTTCGTCTGTCCATTGACAGCCCGTTCGTCTGTCCATTGACAGTCCGTTCGTCTGTCCATTGACAGTCCGTTCGTCTGTCCATTGACAGTCCGTTCGTCTGTCCATATACGTCCGTTCGTCTGTCCATTGGCAGTCCGTTCGTCTGTCCGTGAGATGCGCGAATCTGGGTAAAATGTCCGTTCGTCTGTCCGCAGATAAACACACAGACGCACGGACGCACATTAGAGAATCTATAAGGTAGCTAAGCTACCTAATAAGCATTTTAATGATGACATCAGAGGTCGGCGATGCAAAAGAGCGATATTTTCTCCGACGAAGGGTCACAGCAATTCAGTCGGTTTGCATACTATGTGGTCAGAGGCGTGTTGAACGGGAGTCACTTCCGCTTTTCTATGATTTTTTTGTATCAACTTTCATCTCAGTCATGCTGACCGCGTGAAATCAAAACGTAATGATCGACGGATGGCAAATTACTTATCTTCTGCATGTTAAATGTGATGAAAGTTCAGAAAGGATTACTTAAAACAATGTTTTAGTCAGGTACATGTGTCACTGTTTTATTGGATCTGTGGTCATGCTCTGATGAATAAAAATCCCGTAAAAAATTAATTCACATGTCAATTAATATTAGCGTCATTTTTATCATGTAAGTTCACTGAATTTCAGTGATACTAGCAAACAGCAATTATCTTTTTATCTGATAGGAGTATAGTAACAAAGCCTGTTTTAAAGAATCTTGAAGATACAGCGAATCAAGGGCAAACTTTTCTAGTTATACTGATCGACTTGCAGAAGAAGGAAATTCCAGCGGATGGCTGAAGCATTGGCTATGATGGTCGAAGCGTGGGTTCGGGTGTAAGATCCAGCAGCTTTGTTTGGGAGTCTTGTTGTGATTTTCATAAAGATTGTGTGTAGAAACAAAGAAGAGGCCTCGGTTCAAAAAGCGACCTGACTTTGAATGATCTTTAGGGGAGAAAAAGAAGGAGGAGAAGAATACGGTGAATGGGAAAATGATTTATTCAGGCTAACAATTGTTCCGTTGGGGTATGTTTGTTGGGAGAGAGACATAAGCAAAAGACAGCAACAAAGCATTACTTTTTTCCGACCGAGGTGGCAAAGTTTGCTTGTCTTTTGGTTGCAAGTTAAACAAGTCAAGGATTTATTTAGGCAATTATAGAAAAATGCAGGAGGGCAGTGATGGCGTTTGTTTTCCGGGAAAATATGATGAAGAGCCGGAAACGGGAGCTGATGTAAATGGCAAGGGAAAGTTGTGTGACTTTGTTGGGTAAGTGGAGATAAGGACGAAAACGTTGAACGGACAAGGTTGATGATGATGACGATACAAAAATAACATGATGTTTTACCGACCAGGGGAAAAGAGGGTGGTTGTGGAGCGTTTGAGTCAGTTGATGGAATTTAAGGTGAAAAAGGGGAAGGCAAGTGAAATATTATTATTATTAGTTGTTTTTTAAAAATGCAAAAGGGTAAGATATGTATGATGGCGTCTGCAGGAGGTCAGGTTGGCATTTGGAGGAAAAGGTGGAAAAAAGGTACGTGAAGAAACATATACCAGGTGTGTGTTTTGTGTATGGTAATTTCTCCGAGTTGAAGATTAAGGGGAAACTGCAGTAGTGTTGGAAGGGTGAAAATACATGGTGAAAATATATACAGAACAGAGGCTGACGTGGGCGAAAAAAACGAGTGAAGACGCTGCTGGAAGGTTGGAAAAAAGAGTAAAGTGTGACCTTGGGGTAAAAGGCGGGAAAGTTGTGGAGGTTTGGGCATGTGGTAAGGATACGAAGGTTGTGAGAAGGAAAGTTGGATGAGAAAAGAAGATATATGTGAGACGTAGGGTTTTTATTATGGAAGGGAAGAAGATGGGGCACAAGTTATGATGATGGGGCGAGTGGTCTGGTGAGAAAATGTATTGAAGGTGGGAGGATGAATAATATATTTTTGCGGTGATTCAAGACGGTAATTTGATGTGAGCATGGAAGACGGAGTACAAGTGGATAATAGAAAAGTAGCGGGTAAAATATTAAAGGAAATTATGGGATGCGTGTGGCGGCAGTTTGGCGTTGGTCCGAAAGTAAGTGCTTTCTTGTTGCAGAAGAGTTGAGAGCGAAAGTAGGGTTGTAAAGCAAACGGGACTTTTTTTTACCAAAGGCTCCTCATCTGGGTCTTTAAGTCAAGGACTGGTGAAAGCAAGTCTTGGAAGAAGAAGACGATCCGAATTACATGGTCAGAATCTTGTACAATGTTACAAGCTATTGAGAAGAATTGTTAGTTGAAAAATATTACAAGTGTACATGAGCTTTAAGCTTTTAATGCCAACGTATTATTAAGAGGAGTTAATGGGTATGAATGGGAATGTTAATTGTTTTACTGCGTACTGACTGACTGAGGACACTTTGATGTACAAAAGTACTTTGGAGAAACTGCATTGCTGTGTACTAAAGTCAGACAGCGAAAAGTAAAATTGTTTGGCTTGAGGCAAGTATTCGTTGGATTGAGTCAGAGCTTGAAACGTTTGCATAAATGATGGGATTCAAAAAGCTTGGTGAAAGCGTGGTTGGAGGTATATATGCAATGCAGCAGTGGAGTAAAAGCTGTGGAGACTGTAAATGCATTTCCGGTTCAGAAAGTATGAACGTGTTAGTAGTAGGCAGGAGAACGAAATGAGGTTTGGGTGGAATAGATAATATTAATTTTGAATGGTGGTAAAGTAGAGGCTGTGAATCGGTCAATGGAGGAAAAGCCTGGATTCGTATAAAGTGAGTTGCAAAATCTCATTGACTACACGAACATGCAGAAGTATATAGTAGAAAGTTGTGATATTAGTTTGTGTGGCTGGAGGCGGGTAGAATGCGGAGAGAAATTGAATTGGTTAGTAGTAGTGGTGTAAAGAGAATGGATAGACAATGTTGGAGACAAATTGGAAATAAAATGGTAGCAATGGAGGCGGTGGTGGTTGCGAAATGGCTTTGGCTGAGAGTGGTTGTGTAAGGGCTGCGGTTGCATTGGGGTATTTGATGCATTTGTAGGGTTTTGGCCAGAGTGAGACTACGTCTATGGCTCGTCGATGAGGACGAGGAAATGCGTGCGTTATATATACAGCGTATATTGAAAAGCTTTGAAACTGCAACAAGGAAGCCGTTGGAATGATAGAGCTTGTAAAGTTTTCAATTAATTTATTGTAGTTTTTGTAAAAAGTTTTATGACGGTGCGTAGTAATAATGGGAGCCGTTTTAGAATATACTTGAAAGTTGAGAAGGGTTGTTGTAAACGGGAAATGTTGTAATCGAATTTTATTACAGGCATGTTATTAATAGGGAAGGGGTAGAAGTGCTTGGTGAGAGACAATAGCTTGGAGGTTTAATATCGGTTTGGGAAGTGCCGGTTAAGTTTCGATGGTGTCGTACCGGTTGTTTGTTGCCGAACTGCATAGATATATTTTACGTGGTTGTTGGGTGCATCTTGGGAAGTTTCGAAATGTACACACGAGTTTTGAGGTGGAACATGAAGTTGATTAAAGGCACTGAGTTTGGCTGTTTCGAAACTTCACCTGAGGGCTGGAAGAAAGTGATAAGAAGTAAATGGAAGAAGATTGTTTGTAATTGGTTAAAGATGCATAATGATAATGGCGAGAGGTAATTGTTATTGCTGTTATTTTGTAGCGGTCGGAGATTACGGTGATGAGGTATAATGAGGACGACAATTAGTGGATGTGGAATTGCGAAGACTATTTTGCGTAAATGCAAGTAATTGAGTTCTTCCGAAGAGCTGAAAGGGTTGAAGGCGTGGAAATGGCTTTATACAGGTGTGTGTGTGTTTTGCTGGGAGGGATGCTTTAATGGAAATAGTTTTGCGGATTCAGGCAACTTGATGAAAAAAGAGTAATGAAACTACCACGAATTGTTAGGAAGTTGCCCAAAATTTCAAGGAAACACTTGCATATCCGAGTTTGGTAAAAAGTGATGAGATGTTTGTTATAAAAAGACTGACGTGAAGGTATCCTCCTTGGAGGCAAATGGTAGTAAGTGAAGATGACGGAAACGGTGGACGCAATATGGTTCTGGTTTGTACCGGATAATGAAGGGAATCTGAAAGTGGGTGTGAAGTGAAGTAAGTTGTAGGAAGTCGTTAGAATTAAAATATTTTGGGGTAAAAAGTTGTTGGTGGTGGTGGAGGAGAAGGCGAGAGGGGGATGAAAGCGGAGGTATTAATTGAATGAATCTTTTGAGGGAAGGAGTTGAGGCGTTTTGGTTGTCCTTGGGGGATTATGGTGTTGATATGCATGAATAAATAGGCGGTGGATTTCTTAAGCGGAATCTTATTCAGAGTCGGTCGGTAACTAACTCTCAAGTACTGACTGAGTAAAAGAAGAAGAGCAAACATGATTACGTTATTATTAAATACAAAAGTGGCTGGCTTAAGAGAAAAGTGGCGTAAGGAGCGGATTACGGTGATGATGAAGGGATGACATTAAGCTGGGCTTGTTAGGAAGAAAGGGTTACATGTTGTATCGTACAAGATGGTGCATTTGAGAAGGGGATGAAGATTTTGCTAGCGGCGGTTGGAGGCAGGGACTGACTGCAGGGAAAGAAACAAGAGAAAGGGGATGATTATTCCGTTAAATATTTATAACAAGTTTGTAGAAATGCAGCTGGTTACGACGGTTGGTGCGGTGCGGAGAAGAAGAAACTGCATGTGAATTATGAGTCGGTGAATGCGGTGGCGATGGAGGCGGGGAAATTTTAAAGCGAAGGGAATTTGAAAGATGGTGACAGGGAATAAGGCAATGAATGCTGTGTTTACTTTAAGTTAAGCGAGAGAGAGAGAAAAGGTGAGAAGACTTAAATTGGGGCGGATATATATATGAGAGAGGGAGCCGGCGGAGGATGATGAAGGAAGATGAGGATAATTAATGAAATTTTGGAAGGGCATTTTGCATGAATTTTTTGAGTTGATAATAAAAGCAGCATGTAATCAATTATAAGGGCAAAAAAGTAAATGTGGCTTTGGGGACGAGAAAAAATGAGCGGAAGGGAAAAGAATTTTGGAAGAATAGGCCCGGGAGAAGTTTTAATTTGGGCTGAGAAGACGTTATAATTGCTGGCGAGGTTCCATTGTGAGAGTGAAGATGATTATTAAAAGAATACGTAGGGAGAAAAGAAGTCAGGTGTGGATGGAATATTTGTGGAAGTCGCGAGTCTGAAGAAAGACGGTTTGGGTTTTTCTGCTGGAGATGCTGTCAAGTGGTTTCTGGCTTTGTGAAGGTGAAAAGTGTGAAGTTGTTATATATTGACGTGAAGAAATGAAGAAAGGCAGGAGGAGGATGTTTGGGGCTTGGTTGACAGATTGAGAAAGGGTGAAAGCAGAATGTCAAAGAGTGTAAGGAAGATGGTGTAAAGGATCAAGAAGTGAGAGAGAGCGAGAGATAGGGATGATACAAAAGTAATCCGTTACAATGGACATGACTTTTGAGGAGATTTGGTCGGCTGGATGTGACAGGGATGACAAGTGGCGGTGACTTGTGTGTGGGTTGTTGAAAGGGATTGGATGGAGATTGGACGGATGTTTATGTGAGGGATTGGATAGGTTCGATTACACGGGTTCAGGATTACGTAATGTTTATGATTTTTTACATGTGTGGATTTTATGCGGGGGTTTTATATTTTTTGGTGATATTTGACAAAATTGTGGAAGCTGTAAGGCTCAATAGGCAAGCTTGGGCACAGATTGTATTGTTGGAAGAGAAAAGATAAGACATGATGAGCGTTAAGAAGAGACGTTAGTTTCTAGGTGTCCATGGGGAGGAAGGATCAAGCGAAATGGATGTGGACGTTAGGTAATTACTTGGCATGGAATGTTGGAATGTGTGGTGGTAGCTGGAAGAATTTGGGACTTTGTTGGAAGGTTGCAGGTGTTTTGAATTTTGTGGAGGCGGGAGAAAAGCGGAGGATTGACAGTGAAGAGGGAATTGAAAAATTCCGAGTGAGTTTAATGGTTGAATGGTATTTGAGACGGTATATTTACGAGGGCATGTTCTCGTAATGAGATGTTGTGTAGGAGGAACACCTGAGATCGGGGTGTAAAAGATACATGGCTCGTGTTGTATCCTCCTTGTTCATAAACTATGGGAAAGTGAGGCTCTTGTAGGAGGAATATATGCAGAATGTATGTATCTGTTAGGTTTTGTCAGGGATGTAAACGGAAGGAAATGGTGGAAATGTCATTATTGGGGGTGTAAAGAGGGATAAAGATGGGATTGGTGTCTGCGATGTAAAGATACAATTTGGTGAGTGGAGGAAGAAGGAAGGTGAGTGAAAGCAATATTGAATGGGGAGGATTTGGAGCTGCTAGTCGTGGCATTACATAATGTACGTTGAATGCTGGAGAAAGGTTGTGCAAGTATCGACGAAGCCAAAATGGGATGCAATTGAGGAAATGATGGGGAAATGCATCTTGCGTGTGTGTGTACGTGGTGGGGAGGGTTTCCTTCGATGCTGTTGCACTGGTTGCAGATGGGCATGTAATATCGGGGAAGCGTATGTGCCGAAGAAGGCGATTATCTTGGCAGGATCAGTCGTCGTCGTCATCCTCGATGTCAAGGACGGTGTTGGTGGTAGGGCAAAGAGGCGAACAAGGCAGAAGGGGGTAACGACGGGTTCTTGTATTGATGAGGCTTAATGCGTTATCCATGAGGCATATTGGTAGCGGAAATGTATAATAAATGAAAATGTATCAGCGGGAAGCGGAAGACGGGGAGGAAGGTGACTGGAGAAAATGGCCTGTGGATTCTAGGCTTGTGAAGCTGTGAACAGAGCATAGGGCGTTTTGGTTCAAAAAGGACAAAATGTGAAAATAGTCTCGAGTGCAAAGAAGGCTTATAGCCCCGTAGCTATATTTGTGGACGTTCTGGGTAGGGGAGCAACAGTTGTACTTTTGGCGGCTGGAACCAGAATCATGGTAGCTTAAGGTTACGGGACAAAAGAAATTGAGCGGAAGATTGTAGTAGTACGTGAATAGAAGACGGAGAAAGGTAAAATATGAATGGTTGTTATGGGAGTCAAAGGGAAGAAGCGGTATTGATCACTACTTCTGGTTCGAAGACGGAATTGTTGTAGATTGTAGCTTTGGGAGCGATGAGTTTTGGTGGGGGTGAAATCGGCTTTTGAAAGGTTAGTCAGTCTGGGAATGGGTGAAAGTTGAACAAGGTTTTTGAGAAAGATACCACTTGAGAAATTTGCTGTAGGCCAAAAGTTGGTTCAAGAGATTGCAGTTGCAGTGGCGGCATATTTTTGTAGCCGGGTGGCACTATTGGTAATGTGAATGAAGAATGCGGCATGCATGTGTTGTGTCTATGGACGGAGCGGCGGAAGGGTAAATTATATGAAGATGGTTCAAGGAGAAGAAGTGGTGGGAAGCACGTGGGAGAAAGTTGTTGCAATTTGTAAGTGTCGCATGGTTGAGAGAGAAAGCAAAGGGTTGTTGGAGATTGAATAGAACAAACAAAATTTTGAAGGCGTTTGTCGGTGTTCAAGTGTGCACTTGGAGTGTTGAAGTAGGCGAAGGAACAAGTGGAGAAGGCGGAAATGATGGAAAGTCAGTCGGAGGACGTCGTGGGGCTAATGGGGCATTGGTTCCTGTTGAGACTTGGAGGGAGACGAGTGAATATAATTATTATTATTGTGCTTGTATACAAGACTAGGACATGGAGTTGGAGGAGGATGTAGGAGCTACTACAACATTTTGTTTTAATAGAGTCAAAGACTAGGAAAATGGTAGTATTGTAAAGAGCTGTTAAAGTCAGGAAGGAGGAAAGGTAAACGGTGTTTATAATGTCGGGTTCTAATGGAAGGTGAATTTTGTGTGTGTTGCAGATGTCACAGGATGACGACTCGTCTTATGCGAGTTCGGAAGAAGAGGGAAATGTGAACATTACATTGTTGGAACGACTGATCCGTACACATCCAGTATGGTTTCTTCCCAGTCTCCAGAGATCTGGCGCCATTCATCTTCTGCAGGTTTGGGAATTTTTTCTCATTTTTCTCCACTCTGGATATGTCTGACTGCCTATTTATATTTATGAATTGAGTAAAAGGATTTGTGTGGGATGAAGGGAGAAGAGACATTTCTTCTTGTTAAGTGAAAGAGACAGACGGAATCCGTGCGTGGAGAAAAGAGAGAGAGAGAGGCGAGGAGGAGGATATGTCTTTTGTGTATTATGAATATTTATTTACGTGGGATACTAATAAAGAAGACAGGGACATGTTCAGTTGGGATGGGAACAAGTGGGACACGGAAAAGATATGTGTAGCATAATAACTAAAAGTCAGAATTGTAGAGAAAGTTGGGGAATTGACTTGACGGGGTAAAAAAGGTAGGAAGAGGAAGGGATAACTGCCGTTTGATACGAGCCATTTAGGTACAAGAAGATGTAGTTTGAGAGTTGCTTCCAATATATTGAAATTGGGGTTGGGTAATGGAGGAGGACAATAGAAAGAAAGATGGAGATAAAATTTTGGTGGTATTAATTAATTGGGGAGCTGATGGTTGAGAATGGGAATCTTGTGGGATTTTATGAGGGCAAGGTCAAAAGGGGCTGGGGAAGAGGCAAAGATGAAAGCCAAAAAGTTGAGAGAAAGTAGCTGCAAGAATTTGTAGTTGAAAACGTAGATGAATGAAACCTAAGTGAACAACTGGAGTGCATTTTATTGTAGAAAATAGTTGCAGGAAATATAGCATATGGAAAGCTGCGTAAATGTAGGATTCATATTGGATAGGGCAATTTGGGGCATTTATGTGGCTGTGATTGCATTTTGGGGACAAAATAGTACAATGAATATCTACACCAGGAAAAGCAAGAGAAAGGCTTGGATGTGGTAAAAATGGTGGTGATGATGATTATGACTATACGTTTTTTCCGTATGTACCCTTAGGGCCGAGAAGTTGGGAATTTCATTGTACGGAGTTCGACGCAGCCGAATACTATGGCAGTTTCGGTGAAATTACCTCATGTCGTTGAGCACTATTTATTGAGAGCGGTTGACAATCGAATTGCTTTGGAGAATTCCAATAATACTTTTGAGACTGTTCATCAGTTGATCAATCACTACTGTTCTGTAAGGTAAGTGGCTTTGCGATTGTCGTGTAACGTAATGGGCGGGCTTTACCAGACTTTTATGAGATTACAATAAGGAAATGATGCCGAGAGCGGGGGTGGGTGAAGAAGGCGGGTAAAAGTATGGCTCACAGATAGTGTTACGTATATTGTATCCAGTCAGTGCTTTCTTTCGCAGTGTATTTTTTTGAGAGAAGTAAAATGGTGAAACCCTGGAACGGCTTTGGAAGAAATGATATAAATGTAGCGAGACGGTATATGTTGAATGGAAATGTTATGGGAAGACATTATGCTAAAAGTATTATGAGATGGTGTTGTCGTTGTCAAGCGGGAAAGCGAAATGAACTGGGGATATTTTCTGCAGGATTGAAGCTGTGTATTGTTTCACAGTAATGTTTTTAGAGAATTTACCCGCTTAAAATATGTAATATGGCAGAGAATGCAAGGCGATTGTGAACCACATTAAGGAATATGGGAAGAATATAGTGGGTTTAATATTTGTATAAGTGTTTGATACTGAAAAAAGTTTAAAAGAACATTTTTGAACGGCAAGCTATATTATTAGCCATTTCAGATTCGCGTGTGAAATTAGGAAATTTTAGAAAAAGTAACTCGAGCTCATTTAACGTTGGATGTTTGTATAGGGTCTGGTGAATTTCGTGCTTGAAGTTTGCACATTTAAGATGTACGTCTAACTTGAAGTAGAAGCTTTCTAGGTGAAGGAAGAGACAATGTTTATGTTTTGTTTGTTGTTGTTGCAGTGACGAGATCCCAGTATGTCTAAAAGTCCCGACAGCAATTGCAGACGCCGTTTCCCGACAGCAGCTCAGATCCCTGGCGTTACTTGGACAAGGTAAGCTCATAGATTTTGGGAATAAATGTACATGTGTCTGTAAGCATAATAAGTATGCGAAAACGTAAAATAAACAATGAGCTTTAGAAGAGCTTTGGGTACATTGAATGTTTGTAGGAAATAAACTGCTACGACTTGTAGTTAGGTTTCAAAATAAATAGCAAAAACACATTTGCGACGTTATTATATGTTTCATGCTCAAGGAGACAATTGTGATGAAAGGAGCGGAAATGAGAGAAAGATATACGGCTATGGCGGGTGGACATTGGAAAGGTTAGATTTGACAATGTTGTTTTGTTGTTATCAGTCTTGTTGTACAAGGAAATTAAGGAGAGAAAAGGGGTGCAAATAGTCATTCCGGAACAAGAGGTACGTGATCGGAAAAGAAGGTAGGGACAAGTAGTAAGTAGTAGGAAGCGAAAAGGGAAAGTGAAAGAATGGGAATTGGCTCCATACACCACCCAAGTTGGAGACATTTTCTATCTGTAAGTTGAAGGTAGGCGGCATGGAATTCAGTTGTAGAGAAAGCGGGAGGGGACTTGGATTCGTAAATCTTGTCACCCTTGGCGAGTTTAATATTGGTGAGATATTTTGTTCAAGGGGTGAAGAAAAGTGGAAGAATGGCAACGAATAGTTTCATGGAATGTTGTATGGGGTCGAACGAGACTTTGTTTATGGGGAAAATCAAGGTTCGTGTCATAAGTTGTATTTGGGCAATGAGAAGATGGTGGAAGTTGAGGCGAAATATTTATGTTGAATAAGAATGTCTCGATGGGAAATTTATGGGAAGGTGAATCTTATTGTGTTGTCTGGAAAGGGATTGGAATGCACTAATTACCGTAAGAGGAATTACTACAAGTGCAATGCTGCACTTTTGAAGGATTCTGGCTTGTAGGAAAGCAGGAAGCTTTTTCTTGGTAATCTTGTTAGTAAGGGATTTTTGTGCAACGGCTGCGGCGAATGCAGTAACTCTTGGACTGCATTGTGGCAGGTTGGAGCGACAGTAGCCAGAAGTACATGGGCAGGTAAATACTTGAGCGTTGGCGAGGTCCATATTTTACGTCATGTCCGTCGAGGGTGGTGTTGTGTAAGGTTTGTTTTGATTGTGGTTATGATTTGTGTATTTTTGTTTCAGAATTCTGGACACGCTCTCCGCTGAAGGAAACGAGCAGTCCGTCAGACGTGGATGTGAGCAGGAACTTTGTGTCGTCCGGCTTGGGAAGCCAGTCAAGTTCACAAAACAGCCTTCCCGATAACCGGTGAGTATGAAGGAAGGACGACGAGAACATGTGTTTCATGGAGATTAGATGAAGAAAGGTTAAAAGTGCAAGGAATATGTGCGGTAACGTTGTACACAGGACAAAAGCCTACGACTATCAGAGGAAATTGGTTTTTACGGTTGTCGAAAAGAAGCATGTAATGGGTAAAGGCTGATAATCGAAGGGAAATTAGAAGAATTATTAGTCGAAGTTGTAAGGCTTTAATTTTTATAGTAGGTAATAGGAAAAAATTATTTCATGAGTGGGCGTTCTTTGTTGGGTTACGACGAAAGAATCGCCTTTGTGTATAGTCTTGGGTTGCTTGACACAAGTTGAGAGTGGGGATAAGCTCTGTTTATGATATTGCAAAAAGAAGGGAATGTAGGATGAATAATAATAGAAGAGCAAGATAAATACGCGTGAGTTATGAGAAGTAGGGAAATGTAAGAAAAAATATATACTTGTGAGAGCAGTTAAAAGGGAGAGTAAAGAGAGCTAAAAACAATATGATAGAGTTGAGAGATCAATGTACAATCTACTTACTTATGGAGAAGCCTGATGATGCATGGAGTATGATTATAAGTTGGGTTTAAGAGATTTATTCGAGGTGATTATATCGATGTGGTAGAGCTGTGAGTAAGGGGAGATGCGAATCTGTTGTTGCGAATTATATGAGCGAGTTAGTAGGGCGTGAAGGTAAATATGTGCGTTTAACTATGTTTACTTTGGAAAGAAGCGAAGCTTTGTAAGGAGGAGGTTGTTAGACTGTCCAGAGATTTCAAGGTGTGAAAATAATGTATTTGGGACGGAGAGAAGGACTTGGTATTTTGGTGTAGGGAAGGTTTATATCGCAAGTCGACGGAAGATAAGCGATAAGGAAGAAGGTGTGTTGTGTTGTGTGTGTGTAATAAAAGATATTTTGGTACTGCTGATTTTTTGGAACAAATGATTGAGTTTTGGTGTTGTTGCTGTTTGTGTTCCTACAGACCTAATCGGCCGACGACATTAAA
>JAQGBJ010002968.1:0-14255 GCA_034698345.1 Sphaeridia pumilis
CGTGACCTTCTGTTGATGACCGCCAGCATCTAGTTGTACCGTGACTCTCTGCTGACGACCGCGGCGCCAAGCGAGCTGTAACGTGACCTTCTGTTGATGACCGCCAGCATCTAGTTGTACCGTGACTCTCTGCTGACGACCGCGGCGCCAAGCGAGCTTAATTTATCGTCTAACTGAGTTAATGTAATTTATTTATAGTGAAAAGACCATTATTTGATAATGGGCTTTAATTCCATAGTTATAAGTTTAATGAATAATGTGATTGTTTTATTAGTCGTTTATTGAAATTTTTAGCTTAAGATAATTAATTAGAAATTTTTATTTATGTATTAGTTTAGGGGTAACTTTTGTATTAGCGAATTTCTAACTGATTACTTATTTGTAAGTATCTCGAAATCTCAAGATTTTATCCTGCTCACATTTTTAGTTGCAAATAAATTATGTAGAAAGCATTTTAAGAAATTAGACTTTAGTCGCTTGAGATGATATCTAGTTAAAATGATATTAATTTTAGATTATAGCTTACCCTTTGAAGTTGCATTTTATGCTATTTTATGGGCTTTGCTTAATAGGTTAAGGGAAAAGCTTTAATTTATTTTAACACCCTCTATTGGAATGTTAGCTATTGAAGTAGGCTTAATAACAGCTATCTTTTGAATTTAGTTAATTTTTATTTGACACGTCTAAAATATTTGCTTAGATGTTTATTTTAGCTCATTTTACTTTCTTAGCTTATACCAAGTTAATTTTAATGATTTTATTAGTAGCTTTAATTGACACATTTAATTTACGTCTAAAAAGAATTTTCAAACTCGACCTCAAAATCAAGAATGTTTATCAAAAACATTGTTTTTTAGTTATTTAATAAATAAGGCCTGCCCACTGAATTTTAAAGGGCCGCGGTATTCTGACCGTGCTAAGGTAGCATAATCATTAGCTTTTTGATTGAAAGATAGAATGAATGGTTTAACTTGATTTTATTTTTATGCTTCTTAAAAGTGAAATTATGTCCATTTTAAAAATGAGATGGTTTTTCTAATAGACGATAAGACCCTATAGATCTTACTTAATAAAACCTTTGGGCTTTATGGCGGAAAGGCTTAAAGGTTTTATTAAGTTAGTTGGGGTTTCTATAGAATAAGTTAAATTTCTAAGTTTAATTATTAGTGTATCTAAATTTTAAAATTAAAAAGTTACCTTAGGGATAACAGCGTAATGTGTTTGGAGAGTTCAAATCGATAAATTACCTTGCGACCTCGATGTTGAATTAAATTAATCATAGGGGCAGATTTTTAATGTTACAGTCTGTTCGACTATATATTTTTACATGATTTGAGTTCAAACCGGCGAAAGCCAGGTTGGTTTCTATCTTTAGATTTTTAGTTTAAGTTTTAGTACGAAAGGAATTTATTTTAAGAAGGTATCTTGTCGCTAATTTGGCAGAAAGTGAATGTGATAGATTTAGGATCTATTGGTAGGTTAATCAACTTATTTAGTAATACTAAGAGCTTTATTTTTTATCCTCATGCTTTTGGGCGTACTAATCAGTGTTGCTTTCATAATTTTACTAGAGCGTAAGGTTTTGGGGTACATTCAATTACGGAAAGGCCCCAATAAAGTGGGAGTGTCGGGGGTGGTCCAATCTTTTTCTGATGCTATTAAGCTTTTTGTCAAAGAACAGTTTTTCCCCATCAAAGCTAATAAATTCATTTATTATCTGTCTCCGGTTTTTTCTCTTTTTATTATTTTAAGAATTTGGTTGAGATTCCCTAAGCAAGAAGTAATGATCAGCTGGGCTTTTAGCGCTTTATTTTTTTTTTGCTGCACTAGCTTAGGTGTTTACAGCCTGATTGGCAGTGGGTGGGCCTCTAACTCTAATTACTCACTGGTGGGGGCTATTCGAGGGGTTGCTCAGACTGTTTCTTACGAAGTAAGGCTGATACTGCTTTTTATTTCCTTTTTGGTGTATGGGGCTAAGTTTAGCATGATAAAATTATCTTTTTCTCAGGTGTCTTTAATTAGTGTTTTAATTTATTTGCCTTTGGCTTTTATATGAGTTATTTCTTCATTAGCAGAAACTAATCGGACTCCGTTTGACTTCTCGGAGGGGGAATCAGAGTTAGTGTCGGGGTTTAACATTGAATACTCTAGAGGGGGATTTGCTTTACTGTTTTTAGGGGAGTACGCAAGTATTATTTTTATAAGATTTTTGGTAAGTTTAATTTTTGTGGGGGTATCCCTGACTAGGCTGTTTTATTTTGTTGCCATTTTGTTTATTTTTTCTTTTATCTGGATTCGTTCTTGTTACCCTCGATTCCGATATGACAAGTTAATGGCCCTATCCTGAAAGATTTTTTTGCCTAGGGTTCTCTTGCTGCTTTTTTATTACACCCTTTTTATTTAATGTACTGATAAAGGAATTAAACCTTTTTAATTTATTTTCAAGATAAATGCTTTCCAGTCAGCCAATCAATATTTTAAAGGTTTAGAGTGATTTCTCATAATTTTTTTGAAAGGTAAATTGAGCAAAATCTAAAAAAATAAAATACGGTAAGAATTTGTCCTGTTAGAATGAAGGGGTCTTCTACTGGACGGGCTCCAATTCATGTCAGTAAGATCCTAGTGACCACAAATATTCAAAATAAAAGCTGAGAAAGGGGAGAAAAAGTTAATCTGTTTAATTTCGTTTTTGTGAAAGGCAAAATAAATAGGATAGCGATAGAAAATACTAAAGCTAGTACACCCCCTAGCTTATTTGGGATTGAGCGTAAGATGGCGTAGGCAAACAGAAAATACCATTCTGGTTGAATGTGCACGGGGGTGACTAAGGGGTTTGCAGGGATGAAGTTTTCTACATCCCCTAAGAGGTAAGGTCTCAAAAGATTAAGCCTTACTAAAGCTCAGATCATAATAATAAACCCAAATAGGTCTTTAAAAGAAAAAAATGGGTGAAATCTGATTTTTTCTAAGTTCGAGTTTACCCCTAGAGGATTGTTAGACCCTGTTTGGTGAAGAAACAAAAGATGCACTATAACGGCCCCTGCGATAACAAAGGGCAACAAAAAGTGAATTGTAAAAAATCGTGTGAGAGTCGCATTGTCTACAGCAAACCCTCCTCAGACCCACTGCACTAAAAAAGTGCCTAAGTACGGAATTGCTGATAGCAAATTTGTAATTACAGTCGCCCCCCAAAAAGACATTTGTCCTCAAGGCAGAACATAGCCTATGAAAGCTGTTCCTATTACAAGGAAAAGTAAAATGACCCCCACTCTTCACGTTTCTTTTAGGTTAAAAGAGTTGTAGTACATCCCTCGACCGACATGTGCATAAAGGCAAATAAAAAAAAATGAAGCACCATTAGCGTGAAAAATACGGATAAGCCAGCCATAGTTCACATCTCGAATGATATAGATGACACTTTCAAAAGCAAGAGAAATGTCCCCAACGTAATGTATTGCTAAGAATAGCCCTGTAATGATTTGTGTCCCTAAACAAACTCCTAGTAAAGAGCCAAAATTTCATCATGATGAAATGTTTATAGGGGTGGGCAAATCAATTAGAGAGGAATTTATAATTTTAAGCAAAGGATGTTTTTTTCGTAGTTTCATGCTTAATTAGACTTTATTCGGACAGCCCCTTCTTTTTTTTTACTTAATAGCACGCAGACAAATAAAGTAAAAAGAAGGTAAAAAAATAAGTAAAAATACAATGTCTCTGAACAAGAAGAAAAAAGTTTTATTGAGGCTTTTATCACACTTTCATCTGCGTTTTGCGGAGTTTTAAAGCTAAGGCTTCAAATCCTTAGCCTCACCAAACTAGTTGCAGCTATCCGACTTAAAGTCAGTCTTCTCTTAATGTACTTTTCATTTGATGCAATTCTGCACATATACGTGAATAACACTATAAGCCCCCCCAAAAAAATTAAAAATGTCACATAGGGAAAAATTGACAACCTGATCCCCTCAAACATAAAAATACATAAAAAAGAAGTTATAGCTAAGATGGTGATAACCCTCACTACTGGAGAAGATGAGAATATAAGAATACTTCCAGATAACCCTATTAAAAAATACATGATTCAAGCTTTAATTAATATATAATATAAATTTTGGGAATTTAATTAAGGAGGGTTCTCTTAAGTTTGAGCTTTATTCTTGGGCAGATTCTTTAATTTACAAGATTAAAATTTTGACATAAAATAAAAAAGCTATAGAAAATTTTTGGTGGGGATTTTTGATTTTAAGGTTAATGTTTTCTTTTTCATTGAATAAAAAACATTTTTTAATAACTCTTTTGCTTTTAGAGGCTATAATAGTTATTTTGCTATTTATTTTTTATCAAAGGGTGCCTAGGGTAAGTGCCCATTTATTTTTAGTTTTTATCACTTTATCCGCCTGTGAAGGGGCTTTAGGGCTTTCTATCCTAGTTAGGCTTGTTCGAAGCTATAGCTCAGATTATTTTTTAATGCTAACAACTGTGATTTATGGTAGAGTTTAAAATTTTATTTGTTATTGTTAGGCTTTTGGGCCTAAATGCCCTGGTGAAAAATGTGCACTTTAATTTCTTATTTTTTTTGCTTGCTTTAGGGGCTTACTCTTTGACACCTTTCACCTATAGTGTGTTTACAAGTTCTTTTTTTATCGACATAGTCAGATTTTCTTTAGTATTTTTGACCCTTTGAGTGGTCTACTTTATATCTTTGGCTACTCCTTTGTCCTATAAAAAGACAAGATTAAGCTTTGTTTATTACAGCTTAATTTTTAGATTTTTTGTTTTGGGGGTATATAGATTTTTTTTTAATAATTTATTTTTATTCTATATCTTGTTTGAAGCTTCTTTAATTCCTACCTTTTTCTTAATTGTGGGCTGAGGCTACCAAGTAGAGCGAGTCCAAGCCAGATTTTATTTTATGCTCTACACTATTTTTGCCTCTTTGCCATTTTTAGTGTTTCTATTAAGGCTGAAAAGGGGGGACTTAGTTTATTTTTCTGAAAGCCCTTTACCCCAAATAGCTTTAAGCTCTAGATTTCAAAAAATTTTATTGACGGTGGTCGTCATACTAGCCTTTTTAGTTAAAATGCCTCTCTACTTATTTCACCTGTGGCTCCCTAAGGCTCATGTTGAGGCTCCGGTGGCAGGCTCTATAATTTTGGCTGCAGTGTTGTTAAAGCTAGGGGGGTACGGGTTATTGCGCACTGCAATTTTTTTTAGGGGCATGAAATCAGTCATAGCTGTTCTTGTGTGACTATCCTGTGCTAGAATAGTTGTAGTGGGGGTCATTTGTTCTAAACTAAATGATGTAAAGTCTCTGATTGCCTATTCTTCTGTCTCTCACATATCTATGGCCTTATTAGGGGTTTACACCTTTTTGAAAAGAGGTAAGTTAGGTTGTTTGCTCTTATTACTAAGGCATGGTATTTGTTCTTCGGGGATATTTTACTATGTGGGGGTTACTTATAACTTTTCTAAAAGACGAAGTATATTTATTAATAAAGGGGGGATGAATTTAATCAAAGGTTACACTTTTTTTATGTTTTTACTGTTTATGCCTAATATGGCTATTCCTCTGACTATAAATTTATTTTCTGAGATTTATGTCCTTTTAAATTTAATCTTTTTCAGTCTATCAAGCTTAGTGTTCCTAGTTGTTGGAATATTTTTAGTGGCTTATTTCACAGTTCTCCTATTCAGCAGACTAGCTCACGGTTCTCCAGTTAGGGGTGTCACTTCAAGATTTAAGATAAAATATGATGTGTTTCTGCTTAGGGTGCTACATGCTTTTTTACTAAACATTTCTTTTTTCTTTATCAGAGTTTTTTGCTCGTTTAGTTTTATTAAAAATAAAAGTTTGTGGAGCTTTAGATGGGAATCCCCAGCGAGCAATTCAAGTTTCTTTAATTTTTTCAGTTCTTCTTTTTTTCCTGAGAGTATATAGAGCTTTTATATCGGCTTTATTAAGGAGTCACACCATTTGGGTTGAATTTGAGCTATTCATAGGGTGATCGGTAGACACCTCTCCTATTGTTTTTTTAATACTATTTGATTATATGAGGTTTGTCTTTATGGGGGCAGTATGCTTGATTTCTTCCGTGGTTTTAATTTATAGTACTTCTTACATAGCTTCTGATGACATAAAGCCTAATTTTATAGGTCTTGTGTTTTTATTTGTTATTTCAATGCTTCTTATGGTGGTTAGCCCAAATCTAATCAGAATTCTAGTGGGGTGAGACGGGCTAGGTTTAGTCTCGTATATCCTTGTAATTTATTTTCAGACCTCTAAGTCGTACTCTGCGGGAATAATTACTTTTTTATCGAATCGCATTGGGGACTTGTTGCTCTTGTTAGCCATTTCCTGATGTTTAGTGTGGGGGAGATTTGATTTCATAGGATTTCAAAGGGTGTTTAGGACTTTTAACGTTAAACTAGTTGGCGGGCTTGTCTTAATGGCGGCTCTCACTAAGAGAGCCCAAATCCCCTTTTCTGCGTGGTTACCTGCAGCTATGGCTGCTCCCACGCCAGTTTCTTCTTTGGTCCATTCATCTACTTTAGTAACTGCAGGGGTTTATTTATTAATCCGGTTCAACCTAACAATGGGAGTTTCTTTTTACTTGTTAGTGGTCTCTATAATAACCATATTTTTAAGAGGAATTAGGGCGCTTTATGAGACTGACATAAAAAAAGTAATTGCCTTGTCCACGCTTAGTCAATTAGGGTTAATGATGTTTAGGCTTTCTGTGGGGCTAAAAGATTTAGCTTTTTTCCATTTGGTTAGTCATGCTTTATTTAAGTCTTTAATTTTTTTATGCGCTGGGGCTTACATTCATTTTTATAACAATAGTCAAGAGTCTCGGGTTTCTTTCAAGATACCTAAATTTTCTACTCTCTTTTCAGTTTATTTTTTTTATGCTAACATGTCTTTAATAGGGGTATTTTTTTTGTCTGGGTTTTATTCTAAGGACGCTATCATTGAAAGATTTTTGACCACAAAAAGTAGGCTATTAATTGTAGTTTTGGTTTTTGGAAGAGTGGCTTTAACTATTTTATACACACTCCGTCTTCTTAATAATTGTATGGATTTAATTATAAAAGCGGCCAGTCCTGTATTTTCAAAGGCCGAGGATTACCTGATGTACGCTCCCATGTTTTTATTATTTTTAATGTCTTTAGTTGGGAGAAGAATAATTAGTTGAATATTTTTCCCATTAGGAATTAATTACATTTCTGCTGGGAGCAAGGCTATTATCCCACTTTTAATCCTGTTCAGGTTAATGCTTCTGAGTCCTATGTATAATAATTTGAGAAGAGGCCTTATGCCTTTCTTTGCTGGCAAAATGTGGGTGTTACCTATCTTGACTCCCGTTAACAACCTATTTATTTTAAACAGTGTCTCGAAAGCAGTTTTAGCCTTAGATCAGGGGTGGCTTGAGGCTTTAGGTCCTCAAGGGGTTAAGTCCGTTAGTTCTACCTCAAATCTTTTCTCAGACAAATTTAGCGCTATGGCGTTATATTTAACACTTTCCTTAAGCTTTGGGGGACTTCTGTTTTTACTTGTGCTAAAGTGTTTAGATAGCTTAGTTGATAAAGCCTAGCCCTGAAGATGCTAAGACACATTTAATGTTCTAAACAACTAATTACTTTAAAAGTATTTTTACAATGAAAAGGTAATGTTTTACGTAAACTAAATTAACTTAAAAGGAAAATAAGAATTTAACTTATTAATAATTAAGTTAGAAGCTTAATATTGCACCCCTTCCTTTGTTTAACGGGCCTTAATAGGCAAAAACCCATTAACAGTGAGTCACTACTAAATTAGCTTCCTTTAAGAGTTAAAAAGGGAAAATTACTTCCTTCTTTTAGGTCGAAACTAAGGGCTTTAAAAGCTTCTTTTTACAAAACTGGCTTAATAAGCTCTTTTGGCTTGCAATGCCAACGTGATTATTCACCACAATTCTAAGCTTGTCATTCTAATGATCCTTCTACCCACTCAATTAAGGCTCCTACTAGTAGGAGCCTTAATACTCCTGATGTGATCCATAACAGTATTCTATGGGACATTGCTCTTCAAATGAAGGGTAAAGGCACTAAAAGGGAAATTTCAACGTCAAAAATTAAAAAAATTAATGCTACCAAAAAAAAATGTATTGAAAAAGGCAGGCGAGAGGCTGTTCTGGGGTCAAACCCGCATTCGAAGATGGAAGCTTTTTCTCGTCTAACATTAGGCTTAGCCCCAATAACGTAATTTAGTAAAATTAATAAAATAGCTAATGCTATAAAAATTCTTATAAAAATAATAATTATTATTTAATCCTTTTTAAGGGCTTAATGATTGGAAGTCAATTTTACTGTCTATAATAATTAAATAAATTATGAGCCTCATCAATAAAGGTTTAAGTATAAAAATAGTCAAACTACGTCAACAAAGTGTCAGTATCACGCAGCAGCTTCGAAGCCAAAGTGGTGAGATTGCGAAAGAAGGTTATAATTTATTCGAATTAAAGTGATCAAGATAAAAGTTGACCCGATTAGTACATGTAGCCCGTGAAATCCTGTAGCTAAGAAAAATCTAGACCCAAATGCTGAGTCTGCCATACAAAAAGATGCTTCAAGGTATTCAACTCCCTGCAAGAAAGAAAAGTAGACACCAAGGACAAGTGTTAGTAAAAGCCTAATTTTGCTTTTACTGATATTGTTTTCGATTAAAGCGTGATGAGACCAAGTAATTGTAACCCCAGAAGAGACCAAAATAATCGTATTCAATAAGGGAATTTGGAAAGGATTGAATGGGGTAATCCCTACTGGGGGCCAGTTTATCCCAATTTCTATTGAAGGGGAAAGACTATTATGAAAAAATGCTCAAAAAAATGAAAGAAAAAAAAAGATTTCAGAGACGATGAATAAAATTATTCCCATTTTTAGTCCCCTTAGTACAATTCTTGTGTGAAGGCCTTGATACCCTCCTTCCCGACTCACATCTCGTCATCATTGGTAAGAAGTTAGGGTAGTAAGCACCAACCCCAGGATAAAAAGGGTACTAGATTGAGTGTGGAATCACATCCTTATCCCTAGCACTATGGATAAAGCACTAAATGAGCTAAGGATTGGCCAAGGGCTCATATCTACTATGTGAAAAGAGTGGTTTTTATTAACTATCATAGCATTTAGTGCCTTTCTTCTCTTACTTCTCTAATGTAAAGAGTTATAAGGATAGAAAATACGTAAGCTTGAATGAGTGAGACAGCTATTTCGAGCCTTACAAGCATAATTTCTGTTGGAAACATTACCCCTAGCATGCTTAGGTTGGCTAGTTGATTTCCAAGAAGTGTTAAAAGCAAATGGCCTGCAATTATGTTAGCTGAAAGACGAATAGCTAGGGTTAAAGGTCGAATAATTCTTCTAATTCTTTCAATTAACACCATGAAAGGCATAAGAGGGCCTGGGGTCCTTATCGGCACTAAATGGGCGAATATGTCTTTATTTTTTAACGTTCACCCGAATAGTATCAAGGCAAATCATAAAACTAAAGATAAAGATATAGTTGTACTTATATGCCTAGTGGAAGTAAAAATATATGGGAATAGGCCTATAAAATTATTGGCTACAATGAATGTAAATAAAGCACTAATAAAAATACCAAATCATTTCCTGCCTTTAACAATAACATTGACCTCCTTTAAAAAGGCTTCCAAAACTTTTCTGAAAATTACTTTTGTTTTAAAAGATCGGACAAAAAATGTTGAAGGTAATACAACCAAAAATAAAATTGAAGAAAGCCAGTTTAATGAACCAATTCTGGTAGAGGGGTCAAAAGATGAAAATAAGTTTACTATCATAGTCAATTGAAATTAATTAATTTATTTGATTCTATTTTCATGGCCCTATTTTTGGGGGCAGACAAAAATGAAAAGAAAAATTTAGCAGTAACGAAAGCAATAGCAACTAAAGAGAATAAAAATAAAATTTCTCATTGAAGTGGGCTCATTTGAGGGATAAAAAACTGCTTATTTAGCTATTTGATAATGACATTATCAGGTTATTCATTAACTAAGTTTTTAACTGAAAGCTAAAAAGCTGTGAAAAATTTAAAAGATTTTCTCTTGTACCTCAGACATTCAATTAGTCGTTATTTGTTAATCATGCTATGAAGTCCGCAAGCTTGATAGACTCAATAGAAATAGGCATAAATCTGTGATTTGCCCCACAGATTTCTGAACATTGGCCGTAGAACACCCCAGGTCGTCTGAATCATATGTTTAGTTGATTCAGACGACCTGGGATTGCGTCAACTTTTACTCCAATAGAGGGAATGGTCCAAGAGTGAAGTACGTCTGTAGAAGAGATTAGATTTCGCACTTGAAACCCAAAAGGCAGTACAGTGTAATTGTCTACTTCTAATAGCCGAATAGAATTGTTTTCATTTGCGCTTAGCGGGATTATATACGAGTCAAATTCTTTGTCTGGAAAATCAGAGTACTCATAACTTCAATACCATTGATGCCCTAAGGTTTTTAGGGTGATTAAAGGGTTATATACTTCATCAATTAAGTACAAAATTCGAATAGAGGGAAACCCAATTATTAAAAGAATTGCTATTGGGGCAACAGTTCAAAAAAGTTCAATTTCTTGGGCTTCTAATATTTGTAGGTTAATATTTTTGTTGACTACTGTAGTTAAAAGTCTAAATCCTACAATTGAGATAATAAGAATTAAGATAAGTAGGGTGTGGTTGTGGAAAAAATTTAATTGTTCTATGAGGGGGGAGTTTCTATCTTGAAAACAAATTTTATTAAGAGAAGGAATTTTTAAAGGAGAAAAATTCTCATAGTTGAATTTTAAGCTCAGCACATATTCTGTCACTTTAAAATTCTAAAATAATAAGATTTTCGTTATAAGTATGATCTGAAGGAGGAAAAGAAAGCATTCATTCTATAGAAGAAGTGTTATTTAAGGTGTGTCCTCTTGTTTTCCCAGACATTAACGCATCTCATAAAATTACAATGAACATTAAAATGGCAAGAGTAGAGGTATACCTTCCTAAGGAAGATACCATATTTCATATAAAAAATACATCTGGGTAATCAGAGTATCGACGAGGCATCCCGTTTAGCCCTAGAAAGTGTTGAGGGAAAAAAGTTAAATTTACTCCAATAAATATGATGAAAAATTGAATATTTAATAAAGTTCTGTTAAAAGAAGCCCCCAAAATTAATGGGAATCAGTGAATAATCCCCCCTATAATAGCGAATACAGCCCCTATTGATAGTACATAATGGAAGTGTGCTACAACATAGTAGGTGTCATGAAGAATAATATCAATTGAAGAGTTAGCTAGGATAATTCCAGTGAGCCCGCCTACTGTGAATAAAAACACAAACCCAAGCGCTCATAAAAGAGATGGGGTAAGAGTTAGATTAGATCCTTGAATAGTAGCAATCCACCTAAAAATTTTCACTCCTGTAGGCACAGCAATAATTATAGTTGCTGCGGTAAAATATGCTCGAGTGTCGACATCTATCCCTACTGTAAACATATGATGAGCTCAAACAATAAAACCAAGTAGCCCAATTGTCATTATTGCGTAGATTATTCCCAATTGGCCGAAGGTTTGTTTTTTGCCTCTTTCGAAAGCAATAATGTGAGAGATGATGCCAAACCCAGGTAAAATTAAAATGTATACTTCAGGGTGGCCAAAAAATCAAAATAAGTGTTGGTAAAGAATTGGGTCTCCTCCTCCGGCAGGATCGAAAAAGGAAGTATTTAGGTTACGGTCAGTGAGTAGTATAGTAATAGCCCCCGCTAAAACAGGTAGAGAAAGTAGTAATAGGATAGCTGTTAAAAAGACAGACCAAACAAATAACGGGACTCGATCTCAACTTATACCTGGGTTACGTATATTAATAATTGTAGTAATAAAATTGATTGCCCCCAAAATTGATCTAGCCCCGGCTAAATGAAGTCTAAAAATAGCTAGGTCAACAGAAGCTCCAGCATGAGAAATATTAGAAGATAGGGGAGGGTACACTGTCCAGCCAGTCCCTGCGCCTCTTTCTACTAGACCGCTTATTAAAAGAAGGGAAATAGAAGGTGGGAGTAGTCAAAATCTTATGTTATTTATCCGAGGGAAAGCTATATCTGGGGCTCCAATTATCAAAGGAACTAGTCAGTTTCCAAATCCCCCAATTATGATAGGCATAACCATAAAAAAAATTATAATAAAAGCATGAGCAGTGACTATTACGTTGTAAATTTGATCGTCTCCAATGATTCTACCTGGTTGCCCTAGTTCTAAACGAATTAACATTCTAAACGCAGTCCCAAGCATTGCAGACCAAAACCCAAAAATAAAATATAAAGTTCCAATATCTTTGTGATTTGTAGAAAAAAGTCATCGAATCGATAAAATGGCTGAGTTAAGCATTAAACTGTAAATTTAAAGACGAATTATTAATTTCTTTTGTCAAGCCTATAATAAGTTAAACTGCAAATTTTTCTCACTAAAATTATTAGATAGGCTTATTATAAAGACTACTAGGCTATAACTAATAATTTAAACTTTGAAGGATTAGAGTTTAATTAACTTAAGGCTTTTATCTAATCGTCCATAGAATTATTGCCACTCTAACCCTTAGGAGAAAGAACATGATAGAAGAGTTTGTACTACGAGGGGTGTGTTTTTCTTTTAAGGATATAAAATTAAATGCAGATAAGGAGATGATTAAGCGGGTGTAGAAGAAGAATGAGAGAGTAGACCCCGCTACAAGGAAGATTCTGATTAAATAAAATTCATACGCTATAACAGCTTTAATGACATAAGCTTTTCTAAAAAAGCCGATAAAGGGAGGAGTCCCACTTAACGTAAAAATAATCAAGATAAATGACAGCTTTAAACCTAAAGATTTATTCATGGACGCGACATCTGAGATAAACCTAATTTTAAAAGTTTGTATAAATTTTAAAATAGCCCATCTGATCAAAGTGTAGACTAAAAAATAAAAATAACCAGTTAAAGGGTTGACCACTATACCGGATAGCATTCAACCAGAATGGACTATAGAAGAGTACGCAAGAATCTTTATTAAAGAGTTTTGATTCATTCCTGAAATTCCGCCAATGACAGAAGAAGCAATAACTACAATTAAAATATTTTCTACGACTAAAGCAGAGATTAAAAATAAAGGGATAATTTTTTGTGCGCAAAGTAAAATAAAAGTTTGATAGGGGTTGGACAGGTAGGCAATCGGAGGGAATCAAAAGTGTAAAGGAGGGATTCCAGCTTTAAGCACCAGGGTTATTACTAAAATAATGTTAATAAGCATAGGGGGGGACTCCCTATGCTTATTTAAAGTTAAAGTTGATAAAATGAAAATAGACCCTATTGCTTGAACTAAAAAATATTTTAGTATAATAGAGGGCTGTTCTTTAGCAAAGCTAGACTTTATCAACAGTAAAGGGCTTACCATTAATAGATTTAATTCTATGAAAACTCATGTAAAAAATAGAGAATTGAAATTAATGGCTAGGAAAGAAAAAATAATCAGCACTGCGCTAAAAATTAAATTGTAATTGACTAAAAACATTAAAAAGAGGATTATTTTCCATATTCGAGGTATGAGCCCAAAAGCTTACTATTAGCTTATCTTTTTATTGGTAGTTTATGAGTAAGAACTAAAAATTTTGAATTTTTAAGTAATAATTAAAATTATTCCAATAATTAAATAAAGAGGCAAAATTTGCTTGATTTACTCTATCAAAGTAATCCTTTAATCAGGCACTCTTTATTATTTTACGTTAAAACTTAATGTATTATACCTCTGTAAGGTTTATTAAAGTTAAAAATGGTAATTGGTTATATTTTAAGCCTAATAAAGTCATTAAGTTGTTATACTCTTTATTATTTTACGTTAAAACTTAATGTATTATACCTCTGTAAGGTTTATTAAAGTTAAAAATGGTAATTGGTTATATTTTAAGCCTAATAAAGTCATTAAGTTGTTATACTCTTTATTATTTTACGTTAAAACTTAATGTATTATACCTCTGTAAGGTTTATTAAAGTTAAAAATGGTAATTGGTTATATTTTAAGCCTAATAAAGTCATTAAGTTGTTATACTCTTTATTATTTTACGTTAAAACTTAATGTATTACACCTCTGTAAGGTTTATTAAAGTTAAAAATGGTAATTGGTTATATTTTAAGCCTAATAAAGTCATTAAGTTGTTATACTCTTTATTATTTTACGTTAAACCTTAATGTATTA
>JAQGBJ010002969.1:0-14255 GCA_034698345.1 Sphaeridia pumilis
CTTTCTTTGGCACCTACTCCAGTAGCGCATATTTTCCACCTTTTATCTTGGCAGGTTAAGATACCAACCTTGCAATTGAAGTGATCCTAAATTTCGCTGAGTAAAAGATCACAACTGGCGACCTTGCCAAAACAATCAGAATCTTCGAAATTACGGTTAAAATAGATAGATTTTTGGTATTTTACGAAAGAAAATCAAACTTTCAAGATGGCGTCGTGGCCAAACAAAGGGAAATCGAGTATAAGTTGTTCTAAACCTTGTTTGTATGCAGCGGTGGTAGTTTGGGATTTCGAGGGGGAGGAAAGAAGATCCAACGCCCGAAACGGCTTAGGGAAAGAAGAGGAGAGAACATCAATCGATAGAAGATGGGAGGAGCATAGCGAGAGATGTAAAGGGGTTCATGATTCGATGGGGACCATGAAAAGAATAGCTTATTCATCTCTTTCCCAAAAGTACGATGTTCAAAACCTGTCTGAAACCCCGAGAGTCCCAACAATAGGTCGGAAAAGAAAAACGGGAGACTTGAAAGTGGGAGTTAAAATGGTAATAGCTTGCGTCTTTGAATTGACAGGCCTATACAGATTCGCAGACACGAGTAAAACTATTAGCTCCAAGAAATTCAAGCTATAAGAGCATAAATACCGACCAGACCGAGTCCAGATGACAGAAAACTACCACAAAGAGATATTTTAATGAGAAAATTGTGTTGCCGTTAAGCAAACATGTTCTCAAATTAAAATTCTGCGGGTTTTGATCAAACAGCAAGGGTTAATCAGGTTACGGGAAATTTCTTATCAGATTCCTTCTTATATCTGATGTTTAGTTAAAAGGAAGTGCACTTCGATTCATTTGTAAGGTTACCGGAGCCTTCATAAGTGGTTGATCACCAATTATGTAAACGTCTGGCGGGATTCACTAGAAATCCTAGTAGTAAGTCACATAGCTAGAAAATGTGGACTTGGAACGGTCTTGGCTGCTCATCACAGTCAAGGCTGGGAGCTCCCCAGTTATAGCGTGACCGTCAAAAAGTCATGTAGCTACTGAAAGTAGACATTGGAAGCTCGGCCTCAAAACCGCCCAATGGAAGCTACTTGATCTGTCCTGCAATGACAGATTGTAACTGATTAATAGAACAAACAAGAACGATAACTCGATTACCCGAAATGAATAACAATATACACGGAGTTGTAATGAAAAGGTTTAGAAGTACACATGTTTGAATGATATAACGTACACTTGAACAGAACATACTAATAATTGAAGTTATACTAGAATAGTGTCATTAGCCAAGTAAAATAAGAAGGTAATTATGAGGCCTGAGGCGTATCAACATCACGCAGAGACGACTCTTCGTCAGGAGGGATCAGAGAGTCACCATAATCCTGATGGAGCCTAGCAAGACCGTCTCGCATGGTCTCCGCTTCACGTTTTCCATCAGCTGGTGGCGGGAAGTACTCCTCAAACTCGATCGGATGAAAGTGACGCAAATGCTTCTTGAGCTGGGCCAGGTCTTTCAGTCTCTTGAGCTTGTTGTCGCGTAAGCAAATTACACATTGTCGTTTACCCTGGGCGTCTGACCTGGCAGAAGTCTGAGAGCCATTATCGCTCTGAGCACGTTTCGAAGGACCCGGTGAAGCGGTAGAAAGATCGGAAAGACCAGAAGCCCGTCTCTGAGAAAAATTTCATAATATTAATAAGGAGTCGATTAGCAGAATATTTCCAATTAAAAGTTCACCTTGAGAGCAGATGGGCTAGGAAAAGATATTGGGATTTCAAAAGGGGCCTTTTCGAAAAATTGGACAGCCTCAACCGTGAGGGGTACCCTCATGGGTTGAACAGGTGGTTCCTCAATAACATCCTCATCATCATCTTCGGGGTCCTGGGGACCCAAGGTCACCTTGACCCGCACTATAGTCCCATCTCTTGCAAGCATCATAGGGGGATGGCGCTCGTACCCGGAATTCGCCGTGTCAAACTTGGAATGTTTGCAAATCCCTAAAATTACCCGGTCAAACGGTTAAATGACATCATTATTAGCCAAAATTCGAAACGCAAAACAACTAACATTCACGGTGCTGTCGCAGTTGAGATCCCAAGAATTTGCAAGATCCCAGAAAGTCCTGGAGGAAAACAGGAGTAGAAATTGAGTCGAAGGTTCCGAAATCAGTAAGCGTTGTGAAGGATTGTTGCAATAAGACTCCAAAACTATGGAAGTGGACCATTGCTAGACAACCAGTGGGAATAAGAAGCGCAGTTCCAGGAGCCATAAAACAAGACCAAACTTTAAACTCAGTCCCGGTTCTACGACTTGTCTCTCCAAGTAGGCCTTTCAGTCCCAGGGCAAACTCCCCGGAATCGAAAATCCCACGAGGACTTGCAGGTTTCTCGTGAGTGGGTGGAATCAATTCCCAAGCCCGCTGTTCCAACTCCTCGACTTCATCGGCGTCAATTACGTATGCAGTAAAATTGCCCTCGGAAAGAACGTTCAGCCACATCCTTGGAAGATTGTGCGGGTTTTTGCTGAACACTGACACCGAGTTTTTACCACCAAACTTGAGTATCGGTCGCGTCAACCCTGGTATTTTATCTCGTCTCCCAAGTACAGACCGTACAATTGTCAGTGGGGACAAAATATCAGCCCTTTTGAAAACGGCACTGATATCGCCGTCAGAGCTACACAGTTTCTGTAAGGCAGCGTCCGGGTTGTCAAGAAGAGCCATCTCCATCGGTTTCTTGATGTCATCCACCATGTAATTCAAGCTCAACATTGAATTATGTACTCTCTGGTCCGCCTGAGATGTAGAAAAAAACCAAACAAAATGGTGAAAACCCGGCATATTTTAAAATTTAGTGTGATATCAAACTTAAAGTTACCGTTTGGGATTCAGAAACCCAGGGTTTACCCGCCTTATGGATATTGGTAATGGACTTGCGCTCATAAAGACCGGTAATGGCTTTAGGTATCCCAGGCCTTCGAATGTAAAGGCCATCTACGAAGTCCATGTGAACCGCACTAACAGCAATTTCTTCTTCCAAATATTCGTAGTGGAAGACAGAGCCCTCTTTATAAAAGGCTTTCTTAAAATCTGATTTGGGCAAATGGTACTGTAGCTGGAAGGCCAAAGGTTCCGTTTTTAACACACTGCACAAGCCCATGAAGCTACCCTCCTTCCAAATAGACCTCAAGGGACCGCTCGTAACAACAGAGTAGTCAAAAGTTGTCGGGACCACACGCTGGAAGCAAAACAAAGGTTAGATAAACTTGGGGTTTCGAAAAGCACTACAATGGTATTGGGATTAAAAGAGCTACAATGAAAATCTAGTTACCTTGTCATGAATAACTGGGAGTCTGAATTCAGAGGTCAGTGAATGGGCGTCGGGTGAGCGGCTGCATTGAACTACAGTAGACAGAGAAGCGGATGTTGGATTCTCAGTCACCTAAAACAACAAAAATTTTGTTAGTGAGAGACAATAAGGTGTGAGAACTAAAAAGATTGTAGCGTAAAGGCTCAGACCCCAGACCTAAGACCCTAGACCCGAGACCCCAGACCTAAGACCCTAGACCCGAGACCCCAGACCTAAGACCCTAGACCCGAGACCCCAGACCCAAGATCCTAGACCCGAGACCCCAGACCCAAGACCCAAGACCCTAGACCCTAGACCCGAGACCCCAGACCCCAGACCCCAGACCCAAGATCCTAGATCCTAGACCCGAGGCCTCAGACCCAAGATCCTAGACCCGAGACCCAAGACCTAAGACCCCAAACCTCAGGCCCAAGAATTCCCAAAGTCCAAAGAACAACAAAAGTCAAAGGCATCGTAACGATAAAGATTTAAGGGCGGAGATCCAATGCCTGGCCTCCAGACCGAAAGAACCTATGGTTAGCTACGAAGATACTAGTAGGCCAAAACTCAAAATGTAAAGCATCAGTGTGAAGGCTAAACTGTTGAAGTCCAACATGCAGGACGTTGATCTAAATTCAAAGGCTTAAGTATGGGAAGGAAAGACTGGTCACATGCGTTTTTCATCTAAAATTCCGAAGATCCATTACTGTCGATACCCCAATCACCAGCACTACATTCTGCATTTACAATTCATTGACCACACTAAACTACACCCCTTTTCAATCCAAAGATAACGTAAATAATAACATACTTTGCTTCCTAAAGTCACAGTAGAAGTTTGGCAATCCCTTTCAGTAGGCTCCGCGGGTCTTGAATTTGGAAGTGAGGACCCATTGGCGATCACTTCAGAACCATCAACGTTCAACGGTGTAGAAATCAGAGGAACCTCGACCTGCTGGAAATTAAATGGAAATTAAATTAGTAAATGAGTCTTACATTTTGACAACAAAAGATATTCAATGCCCACAACTTTCTAAAAATCTCTATAGAATACCTTCACGGGTAGATTTGCCGGAATTGATTGATCGGCCTGATCGGTGGTTGTGGAGTTGTCAAGACTCTTGTCACAAGGCGCATCTTTACCCAACTCGGAACTTTCAATCTCCGAACGACTTGGTGCAGACTTGCTAACATTGATCACCTGGAAGTCAAAAATAAAAACAGTTGGTTAACGCCATCTGGTTGTGACCTCAAAGCCTGAATCAATTGATATTAACAAAGTACAGCTTCATCGAGAGGGACTCAACTCAGCTTCAACACAATTAATAGTATACTCCACAAGCTCAGACCTAAGTTACCTGAACTGGATGTCGACTAATATCTGCATCTAGGAATGAGCCGACAGAACGGCGAGAGCGCTCGGTCCGTCCAGTAATAGCAGATAGCATGGCTTCGCTAGTAAGACCCAGAAAGCTGGCCAACGCAGCATGGTAGAATTTCCGTTCGACAACGGGCGCTCGGGCTGTTTTCAAGGCTATTTCTAATAATGAAAAAGCAACAGACATTGGTTCAGAAAGCTTAAGCCCAGGTACTAAATCCGTAAACAATCCCCAAGCCTGGAAACAGAATTAAAAGAAAAATACAACATCTGGAAATCAACCTTTGCTAATTAATTAAATTGATTGATGAAGACTCACCTTGTCTTGTAAACTTGTGATTCGGTACGCCCCTAGCTCCCGATCCTTGGGAGAACTTAAGCCCGAAGTGAGTGCCGATCGGGACGGGAAGAAACCGCTTGGAGTCACGAAGCCTGGCAATTGCAAAATAGCCTTGGCTAACTTCGCCTGCCGACAAGTAATGTAACCATCCGTCTGAGCGGCGAGAATAGTGGCCATAATATCCGATTCTGAGGCGCCGACGCGTATACCACCGATGAGGGTACATAATAACGCCGCTTCCGGTCCCAGTTCAACCGCTCTCTCCTAAAGAAAAAGTCCAAAGAATTCCAGAGTTAACATTTGAAAATTCTCTACAATCTGACTCATGAACCACTTTAAAAATTACCGGGATCTCAGATTCTGTAAAATGAATATTCTCCAAAGTTGAAGAAGCTCCAGTTGAGGAGGGGAGTAGAGGCTGAGAGGTAACTGTGGATTTAGCCTCGGATGAACTTGATGGTGAATGGTTCAGTATCAATGTAGGCGGCTCAATTGGCAAATAACGGTACTCTGCTAACTTCAACTGGATCCCACTAGACTCAAGTTGAAGACCTTCAGGAGGACAATAGTCGGGAATCCGGTAGGCTTGATTCAGAATGGAACTCAAGCAGCGAAGACCAGTCACTGATATGCCTTCTTCGGTTCCAACCGTTTGTACTAGTTCATGCGCCGAACCAAATGACATGTCAGGGTTCAAGTGTGGTACAAACTCCGCTAGCAGGTTCAGTAGCTACATGGAAACAACAACATCATGTAATTAAAAGAGCCACTAGTACAAAAGTGTCCACACGTAATAAACTTACCTGCGCTTCCAACTTCGTGGGGTATTCCATGCCGTGTGAAATGCCATCATTAATTAACCGGAAGGAATCCTGAGTCACGATCGTGCTCGCGGGCAGAATGGTGGGAGTAGTTAAGAAGCAGATTCCGAGTTGGAATAACTTTTCCGAAACCAAACTGGCAGCTTTCCGGGCATCTAACAGCTCGGCTACTTTCAGTACAGTCTGACCTTCGAGCGGCTCACCCACAATTTCCTCCAGCAACCTGATTTCAAGATTGTCTCCTTCGGCCATTTCCACAATTCCCACCACATCCAACTAATTTCAACAATACTGTTTCAAAATTTAACTTTAAATTCAGCAGTTTTATATACTATACACTTGACAAGTCACGGAAACTTGGAAACTATTTAAGTTGGTGAATGATCTTGAACCAAAAGAAAATCTAGTCGCTGAATCACCGCAGAAGAACTGCGAAATTAACAAGCAAACTGGCACAAGGTCCACACAACAAAAACATGAAGCATAACACTATAGCTCAGGGGCAAGATTAACCAACGCCACCGCCAGGGCAAATAACAGCGCTTGGAAGAAGAGGAAAAGAAAGAGAAGGGGAACTCGTAGCCGCCAGAATTACCTGGAAAGGTACACAGAGAGAAGCAAGCCCAAGGGCAACGGCAAAGGGAAAGGGCGACGATTTCTTGTACAACAACAAGAGATATATTCAACAACAATTTTGTTCCCTTTTTGGTCCACTATGAATCTCCTCCAATGTCTCCTGACAATATCAGAGCTACAAGTCAAAACTGCCACAGAGAAATGCGATGAGTAAGGGAAGAAGAAGAAACGCGCCAGCCACATCCATAGCCCAATATGTAACAGTGACAAAAAGACACATGCGGAGATGGACAAAAGGGCTCTTGTACTAAACCCAGGCCTAATTCTATTGGGCATCATTACACAAGATGGTAGAATCCCTTACAGGGCGGTAAAGGGCCGACTTCGTTTATCTGAGGAATTCCAGCATGAGACGATATAATTTCCTCCTACCGGCACCATAACATGTACCAAAGCTAGGCAAAAGTTGACCCAATTCCACTTACTGACTCCTAAATACCTTCATCAAGTAGCAATCTCTCAAATTTAAAAAAAAAAAAGAAAATCTGGATTACAAACAATATTTTTCAATCGAGCTAACTCACGGGTTTTGATGTAGAAATCCACCAACACTCTAGTGCAGCAGCTTGCTATTGCAGCAGCAGATTAGAATTAATATTGACACTCATCCTTCACCTTCACCTCCATCTCCCATCCTTTGAACCATCCAGCGGAAGACAAGGGTCAAGTCACAAACTTCTAACAAATACTATAATATTTTCAGCGTCATGGTTCACCCTCAGCACTAGTTTGCTAATAACGTTTAAGATAGCTAATTCACCGCCGACTTAAAATCATCGAGCGCAACTCGAGCTCGATGGCCATCACTGCGTCGCTCTGCCCCATTTGCTACAGATCATCGTCACTTCGATCAGATATAAGGTCTCAAGCGGTATAGAAATTCATCCAACTGTGGCGTTCCCGCCAAATATCCACTACTTCTCGCATAGCACCCGTTCAACAGTGGCAAAATTGTCAAAATCCAGCAAACAAAATTCTTGACTGCAGCAAAAGCAATATAACAACTTACAATCCTATCACATCATAGAGCTCGCTTTAGAAATCTCGTGACCTTGACGAATGAGACTTGCGTTAGAGATCAAATCTTTCGTTACGCTTTACAACGTTATTCGCTTTGCAAGATCAGGCGCACTCAAAATTCAGTCACTTGAGATGTGTGCAGAAGCAACTGGCTATTTATTCCAGGCTTTTACAGTGCCATAATTCAAACTAAACAAAACATCACTATTCCAGTGATGCGGCCAATATCAAGTTATTCTTCTATCCCAAATACATGTACAAATTGATACCGGTACCAACAGCTATAGCCGATAAGAAATTTCAGCTATTTTTAGTACCGTTTCCGCGATAATCCACCAGCAGCAAGTGAGCGAAATTAATTGAGTCCAATCCCGCTTCGTTCTAAATGCATGATAAAATAGAGCACTCTTCGGTACAGATATGAGAATGATTTCCCCCCTACCCGTTTTCACCCTGACTTAAAGACAACAATCTCGTCAAATTCTTATAATCACGTTAAGCAAACTCTATACCGGTCACAGACCAAACAAATATAATTTTTTTTCCTCACCACTTGCGCCCACCGAAGATGGACAACTTTCTAAGATTAAACTGTTCGGCATACCTTACATTAACTATTGTCTTCTTATACTTACGTGTAGTGGTTATCACATCTGTCTGATACACAGAACGTCCCAGGTTGGACCTGGCAGAAACACCTAAGGGTTAATAATAAGATTAGATTTGGAGGGGAGGAAAGAAGAAGAACTCATATAGACTAGTAGAATAGAATAAGAGAAATTTTCTCAAAAATTGAACATCGTTTTCTAACTGACACTACTACCATGTTGTCCGCAGTTTACACCTGTCACCGACCATGGGTGACGAAGCAACAAAGGAAGTAGACTGGCTAATATCTATACTAGCAGAAGACTGTGAATTCCATCTAAAAAGAAGTCTCTTCCTCCTAGTAAGCACATATCAACAAGTATTTCGAAGGAGCATAAGACCAACCAACCAATGCCAACTCACGCCTCGAACTTTATCCAACGAGGTCGTGTCAAAAAGATCGTCGCTGTTCACCAGGTACGCTAGTTACCAGAATCATCTTAAAATTAAAAGCCCAATCTGTCAAAACCCATCAGAGCAAAGTCAGGAAGAAGCAAAGGCGCTGTGTCAAGTGATCAATGGTTCCAACGTTGACAAAATGGCGTTACTGAAATACCAACAGGTGCAAAAGCTACAACCTGGGTTTATTCCTAGCGTTGCGTTTGGTCCGTCGCCATCGTTTGTTCAACATCTCAAAACGAAGGCTTATTTCGCAACCTTCGAACTAGCCAATGATTATGAACAACTAAGGGTTGACCCAGAAGGCGACATATTGCTCAAGTCATCTTATCCAAGGGTTTTTACATACAGAAATGGCTTGACTACCGGCATATGGTCTGCACCCGAAGTGTTCCTACAAGGTATCCTTCGAGAAGTAATAATACCAATGCGCAACAAAGATATAACTCTACTAGACGACACGATTCTAATACATTCAAAAACAACTAACTCATTCCTCGAAACGACGAACCAATTACTACAGCGAATGCTCGAGTGTCAGCTGACAGTTCATGTCAATAAAACAAAGATCGGTCTAAAACAAGTCAGAGTACGAAACTTCTTGGTGAGATTTGGCCAGGCGAGACCTATGGAAGAGTATGTTATTGCTCTAAAAACCAACAGAAGGCCAAAAACCACCAGAGAAGCGATTAACTTGTTAGACCAAGTTGACGCGTTTTGGTCAATGGCACCGCAACTGTATAAGTTAACGGCACCTTTGAGACACACCACAAAGCAAACTGATCCATTCGTCTGGACGATTGAACATGAAGACATGTTAACAAAAGTGATTCAAATAGTATCGAGACTCTAATAAGACCGTAACAAGATCTTCAATAATTCTGAGTAAACAGGTTCCTCCGTTAAGTTCAAGTGGTACGAATAAGCAGGTGTGTACTTTCTAAAGACTATGCAAAGCGCGAGAGATCTCACTATAAGGTGAGAGAAGACGCAAAGATGACAAAGACGAAAGTTGAAGGTACAGTGAAAGCGCTGTGCGAAAAATGATATTGGAAATTGCAGTTCCGATAAAGTTGCAGAGATAGCATCAAAACTATCTCCGGAGCAACGAAAGGTTAGCCAGAGGAATAATGTTTCTAGCTATTCAAAGGGCAATCTTGATACAGAAGGTCAGAAGAGAGACCAAGGTAAACAAGCTTCACAAGTAAATTGAATGTGAAGAGAACATCTCAAACTTTCCATTTACTCTAATTTCACCTTTTCTATCCTTTCCGGAATAAGATTAACTAGCCTTCATGATGGGAAAACTTCTAAAATTCCAGATAATGAACCAGGAGCTTAGCCCCTTGGAAGAACCGGTAGACCGAACATACACGGTAAATAACATCGAGGTTTTCGTCAGCACGTACAAGTCCGAGAAAGACGTGACGATTCCATTAAGCCACGGACAACGAAAGTACGGATACGTGCGAATCTTATCTGATGAGGTGGTGAGAGACTTTGAAGCCTGGAGGATTCGACAGACTGATAGAGGAAATCAGGCGCGTGCAGGGTTGATATCAAGCGTACTGAACAAATACCTTTCTCCGGCAATTATTCCCGAAAGCACAAAACATCAGATCAGACAGGAAATATATGACATTCTGTTATCACCCTTCTCCGAAGACTACTCAGTCGTAGAGCCAACCCTCTTTTATCGGGCTCCTAGTGAAAGCATTAGTACTCAAACACAGCTCGCAGAAACGGCCGAGACCACAGGCCCTGTAGCTTCGACATCAAGGGCTGAAAATCATAAGTGTAGTAATTGCGGAATATCAGCAACAAGCACTCACAGGTGCAAGAGATTTATTAATCTGCACCCAGTCCATCCTGCCGTCAGAGACAAAACAGAGAATCTAGGTTGTTCGGCAACTAGAAAACGCGCAGGAGCTCCGTATAAGTTTCGCGCTGACGGATATCTTTGAAATCGTCCCCGTCTACGCTCCTGTCTTGACCCTCTTTTTCTTCTAAAACTACTTTTATCTTAACTAATCCTGTTGCGCTTAACATCTGAAACCTAAAACTTACTCTTGACTACGACTATCGAGACTCTAAACTCTCCCTAAACAACTTGAACGCCATCATGTCATCGGATAAGGAAGACATTGGTGGAGTGTATGTCCAGGTTCTAAAAACACGACAAATGGAGGGAGAAAATAACGGGAAAGACAAAGCAGACTTAGAATTGGTACAACAAGCTATTTGTCAAACAATGGCGGAAAGAGTGTCACTTTATATCCCCAAAGTAAAACTGTGGAAGAATCGGAAACGAGCTCTTGAAAGGGAATTGCTTGCAGGGTTAAAAGAGTACACGCAGTGGGTAACATCTCAATTAAGGGTAGAAACACAAGAAAGGTCAGTACAGACAGATAACGAACCCACAAGGTCTAGCAGTACTGAGAAGGACAACCCAATAGTGCAAGTAGGCAAAAAGCAAAAATCTGAGGCTGGGGTTCCACTGATAACCAAGGAACTAGAGAAGCTCAGGTTGGGAAAAAACGTGTTAACAGGAATAAAACAGCCTGAGTCTCACAGCTCAACGCCCAGTCAAAAGGCAGGGAAGAGACCATCTCCGTCGGAACCAGTTAACCGTAGGTCTGCGAATGGTAGGAGAAATTATACACAGCTAGCAAGAGCCTATTGGATTCGTAAGTTTGGCAACGAGAACATACAAAAGGGAGGTTTGGCGAAGACCAATCCAATCTCTTCAAAAATAAAAGGAAACTCCAAATCTCAAGTACCCACACCGACCCCAATAATCCAAAGGCGGGGTAACTGTAGAAACCCAATTGAAAACCAAGCAGTTGACGGTCCACCTCGTCCAACTAATATCCACCTTACGATAACTCACCCAATCAGTTGGGCGCCGCCAGACCTAGTAAATTTAGGCCATTATTACCCCGGAGCTATTCAATTCAATCAAGGTCATTACGTAATGCCCACTCAAGTGGATCAGATGGGAACATCCGGGTGGGGAAGTAATCCGTGGGGAAGTAACCCGTGGGGAAGTAATCAGTGGGGAAGTAATCAGTGGGGAAGTCATCAGTGGGGAAGTAATCAGTGGGGAGCGAATCAACAATTGAATCTGGGAGCTTCTCTTCCATTTAATATGACTAATAAAAGTCAACCAGCTGAGAACTCTGGTTGGACTGATACACCAAGTTCATACGATCTTTTCAATCTTTGGCCACCTAATCGGCCATAAATCAATATTGAAAACGTTCTCAAAACCGTTAAGTTAGTGGCCGGTTTCCGATAATTAAGGCAAGTAATGTTACAAGAAGGGAAGAGACTCTAGGATAAGCGGGAATAACAGTAAGTATTCAAGTAGCTCGAGTAATATCCATCACCGAGATAAGACTCACTGTTAGTTAATCATCGAGTAAGTACCGCACTACTACTTAAAACAACTAGTACGTTTAATGCCGTTCTACGCAGTGAAAAACAGAAGTTGACCACCAAGACTTGTTATAGGAGATAAAGGCGAGAAGACATTAGCGAAAACATGTACTAAAATCCCAGAAGCTGTAAATAGACTGCATTGTAGGTTCAATGTTTTAACGAGTAATTGTGAATTTACATAGGTCAGTGTTGTTACGACGACCTGGTTCGACCATCTGGAGGTGCTTTTCCTCCCACATCATCGGCTCAGGCTAATACTTGAGATCAGCGGTTTCGTAAATGAGAGAAAACGAGCTGTTAAACTTTTCTATGTCATTCGCGTCCAGCACTCGAAATCCTTGTGAACTCAAAAGCCAACGATAGAAAACTCCTCCTTGACATTCAAATTACTGCGAAATGAATTGTAAACGTAAAATCAATTCCAATTTACTACACTACGACTTTTGGAGAGAGTAATTGAGTTTCGCGTACACAAGACACTCCGTTATATTTTGTCATGACATAAATGCTCACATCAATCGTAATCCTGCGATACGTGGTGGAGAATCGAATTAAAATAAGTTACGAGCGGCGGTGGGGGAATAAAGCGCTTCCAAAACGGTTCGGATCTGAAGTTGCAACACTGGTCCAGTAAGTTTCTAGTTAGTAACAGAAAAGAAATACAAAATGTTAAAATAACAAAAGCAATACAAAAGTGAGTGAAGGAGAGATTAGATAAGTGATTATGATATGTGAGAAGCGAGGACAAAAGATGATGAAATTGTAATTGATAGGAACGATGTCAACTTCAATTCAATTGTGAGTTCCACGGAACCATTAGACATATTCGGTTATTGTAAATAACAGGCGAAATTTTCCGCTAGACAAAAGGTCTAGATTGTTTGTACTTTTATACGAAACCAGAATTGTTCTTCTAGAAATTAAGTGGAGCAGTACTCATCAAACGGCGTATTAGGAGTAAACAGGCCCGGAAAGTGTTAAGACGTTAGTCGAAAGGCCTTAAAGTATCATATTGCAACTAAGAAGTGAAAGTGAAGTGCGTTCCGGGAAAAGTTCGACATTTAAAAGCAAACTGGACGACGCTCAGGATCGGTAAAGTTGAACAAGTAGAATGTAAAGCTACACGCGAAGGATTAGTATAGAAAAAGGTCTTGAATTGTTATGATGAAAAGTGACAGATCTTAATGAAAGCGAATGTAAGTATGAATAGATCTCGAGAAGTCACAAATGTGAACGAATGACCTCAGCGCCAGGAATTTAGTATTAAATAGATCTCGGAAGTGTTAAGTCGAGAAGTGACAGAACTTATGAATACGATTGTACAAGTACTAAATGTAACATAGAGATAAAACTCGAAGTACGCATAAAGTTATCTGAACAGGGATTGTAACGCAGAACGCGTGAGCAAAAATGTAGTTGGGTCCGTAGAACGCTAATGTAAAATGTAATGACCTAAATGATAGCGACTAAGAACAATAAATAGCGGTATCAATAGAAACTGTAAACAGATCTGGAAATGCTAAGATGTTATGTGATGGATCTTTAAAACTAAAATTGTACAAATCTACCGAAGGGATAAGCTTATTTTACTGATCTCCGTAGACTCAACTTCAAAGCTAATTCGCGTCTAGCCTCCCGAATTCTGTATAGCAACGGAGATTTAGGATAACATACGCCAATTGTTAATATTACGGGTCTGCCCATCTGTCGCTACTAAAGCACTAGCTACGGCCACTTAGTTAGAAGACGGTACAACTTGACAATCCAAAGGTTATATCAGTCAGCCGTTCAGGAGCTCCTATTAAGGATGCTGTTAAGGGGAAAATGAGTCCAATTGGGAATTGGGAATTGGGGAAAAGGTAAATTGACAAGTGTCAATGGTTGGTATGATGGTACGGGTAGGTCCCGGGGAAAGATTAGCTGACATCGTACGGCTGAACTGACTTAATTGGAGGAGGGGAGAGTTGTAACCGCATTTTTACATGTGTATTATGTTAGAGAAAAGAGACTTGTGTGTGTGAGTGGAAGAGGGTGGTAAAGGAGGAAATGAGAGAGAAGAGAATACGAGTTCTCGTAACAACAAATGCAGGATGCAACTGCACTTGCTCGCCCCATAGAAAATTTTAAATTGTACCCGCCCACTCAATGTAATGTTACGCAGCCCCCGATAACATGTTCCAGAAGATTCCATAGCTGTAGCCAATCAAAGGGCCTTGGTAACCGAAGC
>JAQGBJ010002970.1:0-14251 GCA_034698345.1 Sphaeridia pumilis
TGTTCGCGCCTTCTATTAGGAGCACCTCAAGTGCGGGGTTGATCATATTTGATCTGTCGTCCTCGTGTCACTTGACTTGAACAATCAGGTTTCGCCATCATTTTTTTTCAACACCTTCTGCTCCTGTCATCTGGGAACAAGAGAAACGCAAAAGCTAGCCAACAACAACCCTCTTACCGAGTCAATATTGAAAATTGAATTTCACCAACTCATCTTCACAAATTTTCCCATCAGTTTCCTCTACCACCGCAGACAGAAGCCCTCATCGATACCGTTTCCCTGGGATTCTTCCTTTCTTGGTCGTATAGTCGTCGTCATCACTGGTCCTGGGATAGCCTCCTTTCTTTGGCTTCATTACCCGGATTCAAGTTACCCCGAGGAGAGACAACTTTCGCCAAACGCACACACACACACCTGATCTCACGGAAAGGAGAAACAACATTTTTCGGTGCTTCTTAAGGTGCTCATAATAACGGAGAAAGCGTATACGTAGCCGTACATGTATTAGATGACATCAAAAGTTTGGTGGTGAACAAACTGGAAGGAACTTGGTTGGGTTTTGCAAGTGAATTAAAAAGTTGTGAAGAAAAAGAAGTAGTGGTGCGGAGACAAAGTACTTGACAAGGAGCTTTTTTGCCATTTCTCCACCAACATGTCTTACCGACAAGATCACCAAGTGGTTGATCGGGACGAGGACGAGCGCGGAGCAGCCCAACAGCTCATGTAAGTTTTTTTGCAAGTTTGTTGTTGAATTTTGTAATGAAGGCAAAGTTGGTTGGGTTGGAACTCGGGGAATGCTATCATTATTTTGATAGGGCGGAATTGATTCCATCATTGTTTCCGCAAAATCAAAGTTGTATGGGATGAAATAGCTTAAAGGAGGACAATGGAAGCGTTCCAGAGAAATGTAACGCTATGTAATGAATTTCCATCTATTAGAGAATGTTTAGCGAGTAAGCGTTCGCTGTTGCTACTTGTATATATATTCTTTATATATATATATTCTTTGTGGATCTCGTGGCTCCATTGTCGCTGATATTTATTTTCATTGAGTGAAAAGTGGAGTGAAAGCTTGGTGGAAGGATTACCCGTCGTCGTCGTCGTCGTGGTAGGTAGCGGTAGCAGCAACGGTGGCGGCGGTGGAATTTCATGTAGGGATGATCCACTCTGTCCTTTCACCCTTTACGTCCCTTCTTTTCACGACTCGAGCTTGGAACACAAAGCGGGACACAATAGAGGATGTGTGCATTGTGTGTGTACGGCCTAAACTCTCTCGATCGTCGTCTTCCTACTTGTCCGTAATGAATAACAAGCGTCGTCGTCGTCGTGAATCTCGTGTACATAAACAAACTTTCTCTCTTCATTTACTCTAGCTGTAATGCAGTTCCAGATTCCGCAAGTTTATGTAACCGACTCACTCAAATCAAGTTTATAATGATGGAGTGTCCTTCTTGGCAACACAAGAAAACTGCCGTTTTATTTTCAGCAAAACATCAAGTCTTTGTGGCGGACGTCATGTGAATCAATATTGTCCTTGTTTGTTGTGCTAGTAAAGTTCATCATGAACATATTTGGTGGATATATTTGCACCATTTCAAGATGCACGTGTGTTGCAAATTTTACAAGAGCAAGCCCTTTATAACTGACGTTCACGAATGACTACTTGGGTATTTATACGATTGCATGTCCTTGTAAGAATGTTCCACAAAACGACGTTTAAGTGGACTAGGTGTAAAAGTGGTTTCTAGTACTGACTGCGAAAATCCGAGAACATGGTCCTTGATGTGTGTTACTTTCCAAAGAAAGCGGTCAAAAGGGAGGCGTGTCGTGACAGATAAGGAGGAAATGTTTCGGGGAGCACGTTTCTACTTAAATTTGCTCATAACTCGGTTTTTTCTTTTGTCATAGTCATGATCGATGTGACGGGAGTCTTTTCATTCTCACCCCACACGTCCTATTTCGCGATTAGCTTTATTGTGTCCAGGTGGCTCAGTATGATAGTAATAACAGTAGTGGGGCAGCATGTAACATGGTACATGTACGCACTTGTTTATGTGGGGTGAAAGCAAAAGGAGGGAAAAAAGTAGCAAAGGAATTACATGCGTTTTAATTTCAAAAGGAATGTGCGTGTTTGTGTGTATGGATGGTGACAATAAAAAGGAAAAGTCGGGTTTCATTTCAAGAGCACTGCGGGATTCGGGCATGCGAAAATATATAAAAAAATTATTTTGCGAAACCGAGTTGGCTTTTTGGTGGTTGGAGAGATGAAAGTTGACGGATATATTCTGGCGGGGTACAAGAGTGGAAATAAGCGGTTGACGGGAAGGTCTTGGTAGTTGTTGAAACGTGAATTTTCAAATTATCACATGATGATAAAAAGGCGAGATGAAAGGGGTAAAACAGAGAGGATCTCGTGAAGATGATAAATGAGGCTGGTGGGAGAAGGATATTTTCCTGAACAAGTTTGTATCAAACATGTCCATCAGTATATAAAGTTCATAGAGGACCATAGAATCCCCGTGTATACATAACTAACTCCTTGTCTCCAGAGACTCCATTATGCCACACTAAACTCTGTCATTATTGTCATAATGCATTGTCACCATTACGGGTAATGGGAGCGTTCTTTAAGTATTAAATGATGAAGAAACCAAAGAAGGGATACTTAGAAAAAACTTTGATTACTGCCATCTTGTTGAAATTACAGCTGTGTATGTCTATTATTTTCAACAGGAGAGATTTGGCGATGACGTGAATATGCAATTTCTACTTCTTTTGAAATTGCTGATTTTTTTCATTGTACGGCCTAAAAATGTATACAGAGGGCAGTAAAGGATTATTTATCAGTATCTCGAATTTTGTGGTTACGTAAAATCATATCAATAGCTCATGGGTATGTTTTATGAAGAGGAAAGAAGAGGAAAATACTTTTAGAAAAGCTTCAATTATTACGTATGATACTTAAGCTCCTTGAATGAAAAGTTGCGTAAAGTTTTTGGTAGCCTTGGTATATCATGAGTTTATTCCGGAGAGACATGAAATTTGAACTTGCTACTTCACTCATCAATTTGATTCCCTTATACGTAATTATTCCCACACGTAAGAGGCTGCAGCGATTTGTGCTGCTCCACTAACTATACACCAAGTTAGAGCCCACTTTGCTGGTATAAACTATCGGGAAAGTTGATACGCTGTTCTCCTATTAATCCCACGCTAAATAAGATTATTATTAGATATAGTTGGTTGACGACGATAGAGCTTGACGCTGATGCGAAACTTTTTACCTATGGCGAATAATATTATTTGGTGATTTACGGGACAGATGGTGGAGCGTCCATGTGTATGTGTCTGATGTGGTAGCGGTTGGTACACAAGTCACTTGAGACTCTTTTCTCAATTAAAATTTGCCCCGTTTGCTAAAAGTGTAAAGTGGAAGAGGGGAAATTCACACATAGTTGCTGACTATCTAATAAATCCTTTTAAGATCAAATGAAGCTCCATTTTCTATAAAGTCACTAACAAGGCCATTCCTTAATTAAGCCGTTAAAAAGGACCATAAGGAGCTTGAGTTTGGTGGGCCGTGGGCGCCGTGGCCTTGTGAGGTTATTTACTGCGGTGGTAGCAGCTCTTCTACTGGATCTAGTGATGTAGTAGCATAACACACGCACTATACTCTCTTCACTATACGCTGGAACGCTTTGAAACTTGACAATGCGTCGATTGTATCTTGAGACATTAATTTTATGTGCATAGCTCGAAGCGTCACGAATTCAAAAGAAAAATACATTCCAGTTAACTTGATATTTATTGCCTCATCAGGAGGAGTACACTTTCAAGACGCTTGCAAGACGTTGATTTTGATACTGTTGCTTATATTGTACCTGTCACTGGAGCTGAATGGGGATCCGTGTGAATGTTGTAAAACACAAGTTTTGGAGAAACTGGTAGGGGCCTGAGCTGAATGACAATTGGGTTAGTGGAATGTTTGTGTATGTTGATTATTAAAGGCGTCTGCTGTCTTGGACCATAAGTTTTGAAGTTAAGGACAAGGTTACAGTCTGGAGGAATGTATTGACGTAAGAAACGTGGCCGATGATAACGGTTGTAAATGGCCATAAAGCTTGCACTTGGGGCATTAATTGGAATCGGAATTGACATGTGGCCGAAAGAGAATCTGTGTGAGAAACAAGGGTGCCAGTAATGTATTTATTGCGTGTAGAGAGTGGGACGGATCATCCATAACAGTTTCAATGTCGTTTCAATCGGCTCTTCCTGTCTCAATAGATTATGATTTCACCAGCAGCAGCAGTAGTACGTTGCAAAAGTACAGTAAGCAAAAGGAACATTAGAGAACGCCAGTCCGTAGGGTATCATCTGGATCGGCTCACTAAAAAGTATACTGACAAAAAGTATATGCAGTGGCACTATTTATAAAGTCTGAAGGAGCTTACCCAAGTTTACTGGAACCTAAAGCCTTTTAGTTACGATGACAAAGAAGAGTCAGCGAGACGGAGAAGATACGGCAGCGTTGGCTTGTTACGTATCTCTTAACAATGTGTATGTGTTTAGACGAATATGACCGGACTATGGAATAGGAAAGAAGACTTGGACTGACTGACTGAGATACTTCCTTTTTGTTGCGTGCATAATGATGTTTTAATACACAGGAATAAAGTTTTCTTGTGATGCGTGCTGTGCTGCTCCCAGACAGCCAGTCGAGTCAGTCAGTACACAAAGGCCAATATACGATTCGAAGAGCTAAATAATAATAATAATAAAAAGTTTGAAGGAATGAGGAGATGGACTTGTCGCATTCTCGACATGGCAGCTACGAAGCGAAGCGTCAAAGTATTTCACAGAAGGCGATGAAAGATAATTGTCTGCTCCTGGAAAGAAGACTCGGAGAGCGTGGAAATGAGATCAAAAGCCCTCTTGTTTTGTATGGTTCCGAGTCCAAGATTGTTAAAAGATTCAATTGTTTGGATGAACACCTTTTGTGATTCCGTCAAGGAGTTTTTTCGAAAATTCCTTGTTATACAAAGAGAAAGCACCTTGTTACGTTGCTACCGAGAGAAATTTCTCCAGAATAGGCATTGTTTAATGATGTGTGGATGACGATATTTTTGTATCTCATCCATTTCGGACCGAAAGTCTGCTCTGGTGCGGTTGTGGCTTCGAACAGCGGATGAAGTAAGCGTCTGCATGTGCTCAACAAGGTTAGCCCGCTTTGCCCATGCTCACAAGAATTTTGGGACAAAGATAATCAAGTTGAAACGAAAGTAATATGCGCGGTTACGTCCATCTAATGGTTAGTTCCAGTACGTTCACATGGAGCGTTACATCACAAAGACACTTGCATGTACACACGCAACTCGTCGTGCTTGAAGCATCCATCGAGAAAGAACCCCTAAGCACATGTTCGACAATGGTTATGACCTCCATTTCCATAAACACAATAGTAGAAGAAATATCCTTAAGCCATTTTGCACAACAATCACGTGTCTCGGTCCGTATATTGTCATGGACAGAATCTCAAAAGAAGCGGAGCGTCAATTCTTTGTCCTCTTCAAATCGTCGATTGACTTGGAGACAACTGTATTCATACAGAGGATTCGAGCTGTCTTCAAGCTGCCTTTGATAATATTCGATATTATTCACCAAGTCATTCAACCAGCGTATGATACATGATCCTCTGCAATAACTCAAGGTACTGATTTAAGGAAGGGTTGAATAGCGTCATGAGCGCAGGTCCAGGTTGGTAAAAATTTCACGCAATTTCGCAAACTTAAACTGCGTGGAGAATTAACCCTTTGAAGGTTGAAGTTGACTACAAGTAGGTTGTTAAGCTGCATAAGGAACAATATTATGTACCGTCGATATGAGCTGCAACTGAAGTTTGGAAGTTGATTACTAATTAGTTGAAGCTCATTACGCTACGCGTATATCTTGTGAACACATTTGAGATTTGACGCCCTGACGTTCTCATTATTTTTAGTTGCTGGTCATATCACTAGTTTATCTCTTTTGAAGGCTTGGCGGTGAAAACGAGGAACGTAAGTTGCAAGGATCAGCTAAAAAGAAGTACAGCGTTGAACATCATCATAAACGTGTATGATGAACAGATATGAGCGATCCTGGGATATAATTCGTGCAATTCCCACGCGAGGGGCAATAAAACCGAAGTTGCTTTTTGCAAAGGTGGTTTGGTTGATAGCTGGACAGGCAAAGCATAAATTGTGCAGGCAAATTTTCGTGCCAATTAGACTGGGGCGCGAGCATGTATCGCGATTGCCAACAAACTCATGATGATGACTTGAATGGAAAAAGTTTTTAGTTTACAAAGTTTCAGTTGGTGGTGTCGATGTGAAGAAGATTGCCCGAGGACGTTCCATACATCAAATTTATGAACAAGCTTTCACATGCATAAGTTATGGAGCTGGAAGCAGCTTACGATACTATCATTATTGACAAGCCCACGCATATATGCCTCCCCGAATATAATTTATGTTAATTGTATTTCGCGTGACTTTTTGTGCAAAATAATAGAGCTGAAGTTTTGACCATTGTGCTTAGAAAGACAAGCTCAAATCCAACAGGTGTGTCCCAGGGGAAGATTTACAGTCACACGGTTCATTTTCATGTCGGACAAGCAAGGAATAGTTGTGCATACATGTGTTTTACTCTTGAACAAAACTTGTGTTTTCTGGACAAGTTTTTGCAGCTTGCGATCAAGTACTACTATGTACAACAATTTCATTTTGCTCCTTTGGTTTTGACACTCACACCAGTACATATAACCAGGCGGCGGGTTTGAGCCAACAAACATATATACATGGATGTCTTATATGGAGTGTAAGTAGAAAAGTCGAGCCAAATTTGGAAATGATGCGAATCGTAGGGCAAAAGAGGTATCCTGAAAAGGACATTCGTATTTATCTCTAGGATTTTTACAAGATCCTTCACGACCTTACAAAAGGTACTCAAGTTCCAATAGAAAGTTTGGCTCAGCCAACTGGCATCATATACTTGACCTTTCATTGTTGCAGTTGCTTGCGTTTATCAGTAACACGGATGGAATGGTAACTAGAAATACAATCAGATTTGGAGAATTACTGCAGCGCTAATTGAAGTTTTAGTGAAACGTGTCAGACCTGAAAGACCTGATGACGTGATTCTGGAATTTGAGAAGTATCAAAGGCTGTTTGCTGGCGCTTGTAGTAATTTGACATTAAAATGTCTAATAGTACAAGTTCCTGCTACTTCATGATGTTCAAGGCAGGCAGGCAGGCTGTCGCATTACTTGGTGGGATGGATGAAAACATGGTTGATGTTGATCAAGAGTCTTGCCAAGAACATGTGTAGCGAATTTGATCTTGTTTCGACCAAGTTACAAGTTTGTTGTTGTTGTTTACCTGGAGCAGTTGTTTTCTTTCGTACTTACAAAACCGGGAAAAAGTTTTGCTGGAATAAACTTTTCCATACAACCAACCTGTGGAGTTGTTCCTTTCTTACTGGATATCAACTTGGTCTTGCATATATACAAGTTTATAAATTCACTCAGGTCTCTCTTCTGAGAAACTTGCAAAGGTTACGACGCATTGCGAAAAACGAGCTTGAATGGATTTCAATAGAAAATCATGAGTTCCTTCAGAGTGACATACTTTGCTGCTGGATTGTTAGGTTTCGTATTTTATATATGCTACTGCTGTTGGAATAATCCAAGCAAGATGAAATTCCTCCTAGAGACTAGAGACTTGCAGGTGAGGTTGAGGCACATCATGTATGTACTCGACATACCTGACTGAAGATCTGAAAAGTTTGATTAAGACCATAATGTAGTAATAATAATGTAGGAAATTGCAATTATTATTTTATTTTGGACGGGAGAGGGTGTGTTATGGAATCGAGTTTAGAGAAATATGCTTCCAGTCTGTTCGTGGTGGGGAAAGAAGAAGTGCATGGGATTTTGGCTGTGCGATTTTCTGAGCAAGTGACCATCGATGTGGGGTCCGGCCAGCGTCGAATAAACCATAGTGCGTGCTACCATCGTCCTCGAAGGGGGACATAATAGAGAAATCGGATTATCCGAGGGTATCAGCGTATATTTGGGATGAGGTAGGAGGAAATAAGGTAAATCAGGCCGGGGTTGGAAGACCCGTAAGGAAAGTAGCAAGCAGTTGGTCGTCTGTATGTGTGGAATGGTGCTTATGAGCTGTAAGAAGTTTGATAAACGCATTTATTCCACATGAAGCGTTTTCTTGGAAGTTTTTGGCTCTATTCGTGCCTTACAAGCTCAATTCCATCTTTAGCGACGAGATTCGCCGGGAATGTATCACCCCATCACGTCAAGATACAATAGGCGAAAGCTTTATATAGAAAAGAGCATCTACTGGCTTTTGACGCAGATCCCGTCCTCTTCGGGGTGCACATCTTTTCTCTCTTGCTCGCTATTTTTCCCGATCGAAGTCTAGGAATCGGTCATGATAACCAGACGAAATGTATAACGAGACGAAATTAATGAGAAGGAAGCAGTGGAATGACTTAATTGCCCTCGTTCTATCAAATTGTAGCCACGGTGGGTAATCCTTGGACCGATTCATTGGATTCTTTTTTCGATCGATTATATTATATTCCTTAGACAGTTTATTTTTTCTATAATCGATTTTTCATGAGCTACCCGCTGTATTATGAACTAGCAGGACAGGAACTCGTGGCTAGACGAAGTCTACAAAAGCGGATTTTTAAGTTGGCCAAACGCTTGCTTGTCCAGATTCCTGTAATTATAGCTGTTTTGGGTGATGAAGCTGTAGGTACACTGGTCGAAAGTTTTGAAAACAGAGCACCGAACATAAAATTAACGTGCATTGTGAATTCGCGGAGAAAAACAAGAGACACGTAATGAGTTTTATTTCAGGCTGAAATCTGCTTTGAAATTTGACCTCGTGCAGCTCATATACGTGGTATGCAGTTGCTGGGCAAATAGAACACATGTGTGTAGGCGGCTAATGCTGATGAACAAGGGTTATTACCTCAGCCTGTAATTTGCCCGTCCTTTGTTGCTTGGTGTTTGCAGGTTGGTGCTACTATTACTGATTATGCTCATCCACTATTTCCGGAAGCGATTAGAATCTGAATTCTTTTTGTTGTCAAAGTCGAGCAAGTCAAGTGTATTTTTTGTGTTAACCTTGCCAAAGATAATGGAGAATTCGCAGTTGACGGACAGGTAGAAGAGGGTGTGTGTTGGGAAGGATGGTTTAATTTCGTCACCGTAACTGAAGCATGACACAGGAGCGTCGAGAACCTTTGTATAAATAGGTCGAGAATTTTTGCGATTTTGTACTAGTGGAGGGAGTGAGATTTTTTCATCAAAAGGGTGTTATCAAGATAAGCAAGGATTTTAAGTATCAAAAAAGCTTTTTCCGAATAATCACGAGTGTCGTCGTATCATATATGCTGAAAATAGGCGTTGCTGCGGAAACTTTCCCTTAATGTGGTCGGTGGAGGACCAAGTTTGAACGCTTTATAGGATCGGAAGAAGAGGTATATGCTTTTAGCACAGGGAAAATTTCCAAGATCCATCAGACTAAAAAGTTCTTCGACCTATACTTTGTTTCGCATGCTTTCACCGAATGAAGAGGGCGAGTACGAAAGATTCCATTCCAACCTCCTGGTACATGTTACATTGCATTGGATAAGTTACAAATAAGAGAGTTTTGGGGACAGGAAATTAGCATAATGAGGTTTTGTGACTTCGTTACCAAAATCGAATTGGACTAAAAGTTTAAAGTCTATATACGGGTAGCACCAATCCCCCCCATTTCACTTCCTGCAACGAAATGCTATCATTGGGTAGAACAAGGACGTTGTAACTACAAACAAAGCAAATTTCATGGCCCATCCAGCTAACCGTGTAGACAGAAGAATCAGTTGACAAATTATGTCGGCTTGCCTGACTGAAGACACGTTGAAGGGTGTAACAAATTCGCATGTTATTGCAGTCTACAAAGGTGTCGTGTGTGTGTTTGAGCATATGTTAGGCATATGTTAGGTTAGCATATGTTACTTGTATGGACGACATTGAGCGAAATGTTAGAGTCAGCAAATTTTCACTTATGTCTCCCTTGGGTATATTAAACATGATGGTTTGCTTCTAATTCACAGTCTACGAGAAAGGCTTAAACAACATCATTCTCGCTTTTCGCAGTGGTGGAAGAGTGATTGTGCTGTAATGGTAGCAGATTTGACAGGAATACGGCTCGCGAATTTCAGAATGACATGCATATGGGAGATTGGGAAGTCAAAGGGTTGAGTGAGAGGGGATTGCAGATATTTGGGTGTCAGCAAAAAGGCTTGGTTTCAAACGTGCCGTGGACTGCTCAAGTGCCGAAGGCAGTTGATTTGCTGACGCTTTTGAAGAAGCGGCAAAGAAGAAGCTATTTTGGTCCTGTAGCAGAAGGTTGAGAAGCTGGTTGCAGCATTTATTCAGAGGATTTGTGACTATAAGACAGACGCATCTTGAAAGTTCTTGTGCACAATATTGGGCTGATTGCGAATTTGAAGTGAGTCACAAATGGCTATAAAAGTTGTCGGTCTGTACGCATAGCAGTTTTACAGTAGTGCATGTGCTTCAAGTATTGAGCAGCTTGAAGTAGGGTTTGAATGCGATGAGAGGGAGTTTGAAAGCATGTATTTTTTTGCACAACTCTTGTCCCATGGAACATGAATAGAATTTTGGACGAGATGCGCTCTTACTGACGGACTGAGGCATGAGGCTTTAGTTTTCACTCGGATACGACAGCATGTGCTTCGGAGTGTAAATGTGGATTGGAAATTAAATTTCTCTTCATTCGACACCTATCTTCTGCGGCGCAGTGTGGTTGGTGTGAGTTTAGCGAGATTTGTGATTGTTCAAAAGGTGGCGGAGTCGCTGTTTTGTTGTGAGTTGTGGCCATTGTTGCTGGTTTTACGACGTGTGTTGTTGGACTGAACCAAGTGGCGTTACCGTGAGACAGGTAAAAATTATTAAAGTTTTGAAGGTAACAGATTAGATTGGGATATTGGGATTTGCTGATCACTTGTTGCTGGACTGAATACGTGTTGTACGTGCTCGCGTTATTATGAGGCATCCGTTGGATTTCTGAGAAAAATATGTTGATGACGGTGATATATTGCTTTTCAACTTATTGTTTCGGAGGGTACATGAGGTTGTGGGGAAAGAAAAAAGCGAACAGAAGCTTTCGGCTGTTGATTGAACGTTATCGGGAGTAAAACAAACTGGAGAAGCGCAATCATATCATGCTGACAAGGAAAGTTATTGGGACAGAAGACTTTTGTAGCCCGTATATATATGACGACGAGAGGAAAAATTGGTGGGGACGTTATACTTTGTAGTGGCGGCGAAAGGTGTTGTTTTCATAAACGGATTTTTGAGCATTGTGACGACTCTTGTCTGGATTCAATCACAGCGCTTCTCGTTCTGGTTGTTTTCTCAAGGCTTTTTCTTTCACTTTCTTTGGGACATTGTCTTGTTGTTGGTTGGTGGAATGTTTACCCTCGTCGGCTTCCCGTATATATATACATGCCCTAAGCTCCACGGGAGAGGAGCAAAGCCGCTTCTCGTATTACACAAAAATCCCGCTAAACATTTGAGAAGAACTGGTCGGTGGTCACGCTGTGAGCGCTGGCAAAAACGCTTTCAGGCCAGTGTACGAGAGCGACGCTTGAACATGTGCATGTGTACAGTACAAGATAAATACATGTGTCGGACAAGGGACTCGCGTTCCTCATCATAACAATAGTATTAATGGATTTGAAAACATTTTATAGTAGTGTATGGAGTCGACGCTATTATCATTAGTATTTGGGGAAGAAAGGAAGAAGGGACAGAACTGGGAGCCTATTGTCAGTCAGTTTATGAGGTAGCCAAAATTATTGTGGTTGCCAAGATTTGTCTCCGATTCTTTGTGAGGAACATGGCAGACGCTGCTGCTCCTGTTACATGAGACTGCATCGATCCACCTTCCTCCTAATGAACTATAAATGATGACGATGCTTCTGTTTGCCACTACATACATTCATATTGCCTGCATCTCCCACAGTCAGTCACCAAATAGTGTGTGCTGACTTTTTAAATATTTCGCAAACAACACGGCTCACTCGGAACAAGTCGAACAGGAGCACATTGCTCCGCGAAATGCAAGCCAAGGCATGCCGCCAGCCCGCTTTTACCAGGCGGAAAAAATCTTTTTACTTTTGTGTTGGAATATGTGCCAGAAGATAACACAAGATTGCAATTTCAGCCATTTTTTGCTCGTGAAGCTTGGAGTTTGCAACAGCAGATGCTGCTGCGAATTTCATGGTTCTCCAAAAGGAGAGATGTTTTAGGCGGGTTCCATACACCTTTACACGAAAGGCTTGCTGAGGCTGAGATGCAGTTGAGGTGATAAACAAAACGGTTACTTAGCAAGATTGTGAAAACTTGCAAATGCTTGGGAGGGAAGGGAATAGAGTGAAAGGCTTCCTTGAGTCAATAAAGAAGAAAGTTTCGACAAGGACGCACATTGCCAACCGTTTTCCAAGTAGTAACAATTTGATTTTCCCAGGCTTTGGACTTGAATACAAAGTTGTTTACAGCAAACAAGTTTGAAGGCAGAAGTTGTGTGCGCAGGAATCAATTAGCTGACTGACTGTCGGAGGGGACTTGTTGATGGTGTTTGCAAGTTCCAAGCTCGCAGTCAAGGTTCACTAAAATACACGATGATTCTATGGCCTAAATTCACCTGTTTATCAAGGAATTCATTCGGGGAATTTTTGTTTCCGTCATAATTCAGATTTATAAGACACATCTGGTATGACACTTTTGCTGATGGCAGCCAAGTCGTAGCTGTGCGTTTTTGACTATTAATCATGAATAGCTCTGTGCAAAAAGTTTTACGAGAGGCTGCTAATTTTCTGCAAGGTTAGTAGCACGTTTCAAGAGATTCGCAACAGGTGCTCGTCAAATGTAATGCAATTAGTGTTTGTTGCGTAGTTGCAGTTAATATACTTTAGTGCTCATATTTTTATTTCCAAGAAACCAAACACCCAAGTACGCTTGTAAGTTCTTGCGAGAATGATGCTAATATTATGTATTCTTCCATTGCTGTTGTTTGTGCATCGCTTGGAACGCTGGCTGAACGTTTTTTCCCAAGATTATCCTGAGATAAGATCAAAATATCAGGTTGCAATTTTATTTTTGATGAATTGAGCAGTTGATGGTTCTTGGAAAAGATGACACAAGCTGAATACATGGTCATTAAGGTCGAATCTCGTAATTTTTCCGTGTTGGACATGGTCGTTTAGGTCATGAATACATCTATTCTTCTCAGTTGTGACTAGGTTTTATATCATGCGGAAGCGTCGCGGCACATGAATCAAGAAGATTCATCTCATCTTATCACGATGGGCACAAGTGAGCGATGCGTTCTGACATCATGAACTGGACCCCCGCTGCATTCAAGTAATTTAAAAGTTGTCGCATAAAACGAGTATGTGTGAATGGCTGTTATTCATCAAGTGAGATTTGTGGGATTTGCAATCATCAAAGATGATGCTCAAGAAATAGTTTCTAAGCCAGATTTGGTCGTTTAATTCACAAAACTTATTCTGAAATGGTTGTCGACCTTGAGCTAGAACGCTAGAAAGAGGTTTAGATTGGTATGGATGAGTTGACGCTGCTGAAATATGAAAAAGAGCGGAACAAATCGCGTTCAACGGCATCAAGCTGTACAGTAAGTATAATTAAAGACATAAGATTTAAGATTCAAAATTATTCATGTCAAGGTTAAGTACTGTTGGTGATGAAAAATGCGGTGGCTTTGATCAGAGAGCATGAGATCTTTTAGTATTTCTGAAACGACTAGTGTGTGGAATTCATACAACGGTAAGGAAAAGTGTGGCAAAATACTTTTGTAGTATGCCAAGCCACGAAACGTAAAGTAAGATGTAAAAGGGGTAGTAGCTTATGTTATTGCGTATATATATGGGGGAGAGAGGATTCTGAGAAGTTGAGGAAAGTAGAAGAGTGCGATCATGTGTTCAAGGTTGGCGGGTTGTGTGGTGGAAAATTGGATAAAAATTTGTAGCCGAAGCACGTTCTATGCGGTGGTTGGAATTTAATGGAGAAAGTAGTGAGCGAAAGTTACACAATATAAAGTTTTTCCACGATGCACTTAAAGAAGCATTTTATAACGCTTATACACCTAATTAAACT
>JAQGBJ010002971.1:0-14243 GCA_034698345.1 Sphaeridia pumilis
AAAAAACCATTCTTCTTGCCAACAAGATGAAATTGGCAAATTGATACCTCAATTTTAAATTGCGATGATACACGTGTAGTTTCTTGTGTAGGTCAAGATTTGCATGTTATTGATGGGCAGGAATAAGGGGATGATTTTTACTCGTGTTCTGCAAGAAGAGTGCAAATTTGCTTGGGCTGTGTGTGCGTAAAACGTAAAACAAAACTGTTGATTAAGTTGTCAAAGATGATTAGGCGCGTATAAGTGTAAAGGTAGGCGCAATGATTGGAGATTGATTTATATTGGACAAAGGAGACTGATTGCAGGTGATTCGTGGCGATAAACCATGTGGTTAACGAGACAAATACACGGAATTTTGAGGCACGCATGCATTCAGAAGACTCTCACAGTTTCGACATTTTGCTCAAATTGAGCAGGTACAGTGTTGTCAAAAGTTGATCTGAATTAATATACACAGAAAGTTCAATTTAGTTTAAGGAGATGAGACAAGGAAATCTCATCTTCAAGATGCAGATTGGTATCCAAAACGTAATATTGAGCAATCCTCATATTAAGAATCAGGAAATTGGAGCACCTGAAATTATATAATTTTTCGCCGAATTGTATAAGTAATGGTTTTTGTTTTTGTACGTTTTGGGATGAATAATAACATGAATTATTTTTGTTTTGCAGTCAAAGAAATCATCTTCCTCAGCCGACTTCCCGCCACTCGGAGAACCTGGAATTGATTACCCGGCCTACTCTGCAGTTCCACCAAGACTTGGATTTACTTGCAAGAGCAGGATTCCTGGATATTACGCCGATGTCGAAACTCAATGTCAGGTGAGCTGGGGCGAAGAAGGTTATAGAATGAAATTATTACAGAATCCTGACTGACATGATTCGACATTTTCGTGGTTACAGGTGTGGCACTGGTGCATTCCCGGAGGCCGTAAATACAGCTTCTTGTGTCCAAATGGAACAGTGTTCAACCAACAATTCCGTGTCTGCGACTGGTGGTACAATGTCGACTGCGCAACTTCGGAGAACTTGTACAACATCAATGAAGATTTGTACCGGGATGCCAAGGGGAAATCGATCTAAAATCCAGAGTCGTCAACGTATCTTACGATTTAGCTGTCTTGTTTTAAACTTCTTTTAGATTTTTAAATTTTGCAGACCTATGCCTTACACCAGTTATACAATTCACACACTAGGTTAAGCATTTAGAGCTTTAGTTTTTTAATAAATCAGAGTATACTAATTTTGTTTGAGGAACGTCAAAAATAACATTGCTATTTTTTTAAATAAAATTCTTGTTAATGAAGCTACTTGTGCAATTCTTTGAGCTGTTAAACTCACAGAGTGAATTCAAGATCCAGATATACATAAATCAAGATTGGCGACCAAAACCATCAACGCTGAAATCATCATTATAGAATCAAGTTACGAAATATTTCTGCAAGTGTTTGTTTGCAGTGCAGGACTCACTTTCAGTCCATTAGTAAATCAAACAATTAATTTTGCCTGATACGTTTGAACTGAAGACTTGATCAGCAGTTGACAACTCAACCAATGATGCATTCGAATGACGCAACAATATGTTGACCGAACATATACTTGACCATGCAGTATGTAACTGCTGGACCAAAAGCTCCGTCTTCTCAACGGTATAAATACCGTCAACGAAATCCAAGACGTCAAAATCAAATTATCTTCCGAAATAGCAACACCACCACAGCTTTGACTCTATAATCATCTTATAAAATACAGACAAAAACTCAACCAGCTTTCAGAATGGATATTTTGAAAAGATCGGCATTCGTCCTAGCGGCAGCCGCCGTTTTACTTGTGGCATTAGCTTCCGCTCAAGTAGCTCACGTGGCCCAAATTCAAAAACGAGCGCCGTTGTCAATTCAAGAAACTCCGACGTTGGAGGAAGTGGAAATCGCCTATATTGAACCCCGAGGCGCTCAAGACACCACGACCAAGAGATCCCGCTTCCTCTTTGAATTCAGCTCCGAATACGATCCTCCAACTCTGACGTGGGTTCCGCCGAATATCAACTTCACCTGCACCGGAAGAGCTCCAGGATACTACTCGGATCCTGCTCATAAATGTCAGGTACTGTGATAATTTCAAAATTATGTAACGTGGTGCCATCTTGGTACAACAATAGGGAGTAATGCCAAAGAACAAAGAAATTTCAAAGGCTGCGATGTGTTCACCGTCCGTATCGTTAGGTGGCGCTGCATCAGTAGCGCTCTGCGCTTCGAAACCTAATATTTTGTGGGTTGAAATACCAAGTTATAATTTCAAAAGATTTTCAAGAAATCTTCGCGTCTGGAGAATTCAAGATAAAAATGTGTCAATCGCAGTTCGAAACAATATACAACCAACACCTCAGAAAACTTTAAAAATTCCCGATAACAACTATTTGTAGCTCATCCCATTATAATTCATGATCAAGAAAAGCTTAATTGCGTTAGCTAACCACAAATTGAGAAACAAGCCCTTTGACGTTCCTATAACGGCTCTAATTTGCAAGGGAAGAGGACGCGTGGATATTGACAGACTTGTCATGCATTATTTATCGACTTGCATTGCAACATTATCATTACCACAGGTGTAGAGTAGTAGTAGCCTCTGCAGCTCTTCAACCTTATAGCCTCAGCCGTTACAACTTTTCCTTACTCTAGAGATCCAAAGACATCTCACGAGCCTTGCTGTTGTTGCCATTTTGCTGATTTTTGCAACCCCACAAAAACTGTCAACTTGACTTATACAAACGGCGGTGGTCCTTTACAAGTACCCCACAATGCTAATGCATTACATAAAATTGCATACATGTAAATATATGCTGTACAACGTGGTAATAATGTGACAATGGTCAGCCTCTTATTGCCACTTAAGTTGTTCATGGTTACGTAACTGGAAACGGCCGCCGCCGGGTGTGTGGCAACTGGCCTGTAGACAGCAAGGCCATTGGGACAAACATTTTGTACATGTATATTCTTGTTACCGGCTTTTTGAACACAACTCTCATGACCCTTAAGGCTCCCAAAAGTTGCATTATGCGGAACTGCGAGCTTCTGGGAAAGAACAACACGTTTAAAATTACATATAACAAATTGTTCAGGTGTACCATCTGTGCCTGCCGGATGGCCGTCGATACAGCATGTTGTGCGGGATCGGAACCGTCTTCAACCAGCGGACCTTCGTTTGTGACCATTGGTACGCCTACCCCTGCGCCAACGCCGAACGCGACTACCAGCTCAACGAGCAGTTGTGGGAACACGTACTTCTACCCGGCAGCAGTGGCGCAGGCGCGACTTCGAAGTCCAAGGCCGCCGGTGCGACCTCCGACGGCCAGCAGCAGGATATTGGCGACTTCCCGAGCGACGAAGAAGATTACACAATTTAGAATCAACAAAATACCAAAAATAACTTAAAGCCTATGTACGTTGTTCGATCAATTTCTTCACAGATATATACGGAAATAAAGATTTTTCAAGGGTGAGACTTTCGTTACATCCAATAACATCATTAATTCTGTCTGTTTCAAAAGACAAAAACAACAATCTTCCATAATAGCCATTGAAGCAAGCCGCCTTGTAGAAACTGGACTCAGGGGTCACTTGACGCAGGTCATTTAAACCCTTTGTTTTGACGACACTAAAACTGTAACCCTTGTTTAGCTTGTTTACGAAGACGACATGGATAGGAGAAAAGCTTTGTGTATTATTTACACACGGCTCACTAATCAAACGACGAGAGACTCTGAGAGCCTGAGATGAGAGCGAGGCGGCCTTGAATTTCTCCTGGAATGGAAAGTGTAATAAAATGGAATCTTGGGTGACCAGCAGTCACATCAGCTTCTGCGGGATTACGTGAGGAAAGCAGTGGGAAAAAATTTAGGCGATTATAAATGCTTCTCTGAAAATATAAGAAGATCCCAAACAAGATCCAAACAAACAAGACGATGACGGCGATGATAGCAGGGTCAAGTCTCATCAGGTCTTAAAGGGATTTTTCCTCTAGATGGCCATAAGCGAAACTTGCAAAAACAAAGAAGATTTGGTATGTCAACAGTTGCAGAATTCAGTAATTCCAACGCAGATCTGCCATGTGACAGAATGAGAAGGAGACGATTTAATAGGGATAATTTAATCCTGATTATGATTAGCTTGAGACCATTTAGAAACTTGAACACCTTGTGTCTTCCTCTTGCTCAAACTGAAGAAGGGATGAGATTTTTTGTTTCAAGCCTTGGCAATACCCTTAGAAAGAGTTTGTCAGCAGCTTTCCTTGAAGCAAAAATACTTCTGGGACTTGAACCAGCGTCCAGAAATCCAAGTCCATAACTTCATAGAATTTAGAGGTCATGAGAAATAATTTTGGATGACCATGAAAATCTTCATTGTCTTTACAAGTAAACTATAACAGCTGGAGCAAAAATTCAAAACTTTCAAAAGAGGAAGTAACGGCTTAGACTCCTTTTAGTAATGTAGCAATGCGGTTAGAAAAAGTTTTAACACCACAGCTAAATGAGTAATTGCAACCCTTATTTCCTTAAAAAACTGTTGAAAGCTTAAATCACAGCATTGAACTTTATAAACACATACTTTGCGAACCTCTCGTGCTCACAGCTTGTTGAACTGAAGACGAGCCTGGGAACTGGGAACCAAAACGCTTATGGAAAAATATATATAACAAGTGAGCTTCGTATACTTCGTAATACCTCAAGAATGCCAGAATCACAATATAATGATAATGATAAAATACAGCTTTCAAAAAAATATTCCCACGACAATTATTTACAAGGAACAAGACGAATTACAAACTGTAGCAAGTATAATAATAAAATATAAATCATGCATTTGCGGAGGCGTAATACATAATGCAATCAGGAATGATTCAGAACTCAGTCAGCAAGAAAAAGAAATTCTTGTTCAAAGGCAGGAAGAAAAGCTGTGTGTCTCTAACTCGATTAAAATATCCTACACAATTGCCAATTTGAAAAACTGTTCTAGAAATCAAGGTCTTCGCCTGTCTACAACTTCCATACGTCTTTCCCCCAAGTTCAAGTCTCCTTTTAAATACACTTCTTCTTAATTACAGGTGAGTCAAGCAAAGTCCCCCTGACTATCTAAAGTTATTTCTTAAACTGATTCAAATAGCATCCCAGCATTTTCAGAATATTCTTCTCATCATATGACTCCGCACTTGGACTTTTCAAGATGAAGAAAAGGGAAAGGGGTTGATGGTGGGCAAACATTTCCAAGGTAAGCAAGATGGATACACACGGCCAGCGCTATATACGTGGAACAATTGCTGCGTTCAAAACGCACGTATATATATACAATCAAGTGTGATTCAAGCCACTGCCTCACTGAACTATATACAGACAGTCTTGAGAAGAGAGTGAATTTTGTGCCTTCTACTACGCCTTGAGAGCTTCTTAACTTGGAAACATATTACATATTAAATGGAGGAAGGCGGGGGCAGCCCAGGCAAAGGAAACGTAATGGCAACAATCCCAAGTAGTTTGCTTCAGAGGTCCGTCTTGATCACAGCATATCCCTAAACGACAAGTGTCGCCAGCCAGTCAAAGAAATTATCAGTTAGTTTCAAGGTGTCAACCAAGTGCACTAATAAAGCTCAAAATCTCCATTGATATTATCAAGAGGCCCTTAAAAAATATCGGTAAACGACGACGTCAAGGACGCTCCCGCTGTGGTTTCCATTGTCTCAAGTGCATGGTGAAGTTCCATGGTGAAAGCCTGCTGTTGCGGGTCCAACAACATCAAAAAGCCTCAAGTATCCTCCTTAAGTGCTTCAAGTGTTTGTACCGGAGAAAATTATATTGGTGACTTCCAGTGGTGAATTCAAAAGCGCAGAGAAGAGGACTAATTCCAGGTGAGTGTACAGCAGCCATTTTAAAGTGTTTGAAAAACTAGTAAAACCAGTAGCATCTTCCCAACATTCCTAGGACAAGAAAAAAAAGTCTCTCGTGCTCCATAATACCGCTGCGCTTAAGGGCGGGGTCGATTTTGTTGGTGGTCTAGACGTCGATCAAAGGTTTGAAACCATCATGTGATGCCACACGAAAAAATTAATTTTACAATACCCACCAGACTAGCTGAAATGGAAAGTGAGAGACGCGTTGCGAATTTGCGAATACATGTATACCTGCGAACCAGTTTAATAGGTCAGGTAAATGGGTCTTTCCAGTCGTCGAGGAGGCGAGGTAATGAATTGTGTGTAGCAATTAAGGCTTGTATACATGCCTGTGTCTACTTACATACTTCGAAATTGCAATATCAAGGAGAGACAAGGTGTTGGCCACTTAAAAGCAGCGGCGGCAGCAGTCTTGTACATGGTGGTAAGTCGTTTGATCGAAGGAAAAAATAGATTGATCGTACAATATAAAGTGAAACAGTAGTAGTCACTCAATGTATTTGTCAAGGTAGAGCAGCGCAGTGAGCCAACAAGAACAAAAGCGTGTTAAACTGCCTATAGATTAATTGCAAATCTTGAAGGTTCGGTACAGGCAACAATGTTGGATAACAATTTACAGGTCGATATTTTAAATGCTAGAAGCGCGGTCACTGTGTAACGCAATGAACTGATTTGAGATACAGGAGGTGTTTCTATTGCATTTTGTATATATGCTGTTGTATAATAGTGGAGATATTATGCTCGAGACCGGTTATATGCTAAGAGGGTGTATGAAATTGTAATTGAGTTTGCAAAAAAACAGGTGGTTTGGTCCGGCCCAAAGTTATGCAACTTTAAATGTTTAAATTCTAGCAAACAGCAAACTCAAGTAGCAGAAGGAATCAATAATTAAGAGTCACTACATGGCCATTATTTTTTTGAGAACACATTTCCAAATTTTAATATTTCGTTTAGCAAAGGAGAATTCAGTTGAGATGAAATTAAAAGTTAATTGAAGATTTGTAGATATTGTCGGGGTGTTGCTTGTGGTGTAAATAGTGCATGGTTCATAACTGTATATGTGTTTTGAACTTTGGCTTAAAATAGCAAAGAAACACGTGGCGGTGGTGGGTGAAGATTGATGCCGTAGATCACATGGTTTGATTGAAAGAAACTCGACGGAGTTGGTTGCCGGTACTTGAACTGACTGCATCATCAGCTAACAGGGCCGATGAGACCACTGATTTGGCTCATGTTCACCTGTGAAACTGCAAGCGAAACAGAGGGTGAAAACGTAACAAGATTTGCTGTGCATAACTGTCTGTAAGAAGTGTTACTCTTTTCACTGATTTTACATCTGATACTGATTGATGAGCAGAAGCTGCTATTTTTCTCAAACATTTTTATGCTGAGAACAAGTCGAAGGGAAGAAAGAAAACAACAATGGAAAAAGAACAACGGCAGCGATATCAGATCAAAAGTGAGACTGTCGTCGCCGCGCATCGACGAGCAAAGTGTCAATTTGTCTTCGATGGTTGATGGTGGTATTCGACATTGATTTTTGAATTGAACGGAATATTTCATACTGATTTGTTTCGCTTGAATAATGGCAATTGAACAAGCTCCTCAAAGTTTTTACTGACCTAAACGGAAAAAACACATTTAGTTCCAAAAATGCATGATTTGCAAAATTGATTTCGACAGAAAAAGCTTTCAGGATCAGGTGTTGAGGGCGCGCGCACTTGTTGGGCGGGTTCGACACCGCCGCGAAATCGTTTCATTGGCATCGATTCGATACAGAACTGCACAGTGCACAGAAATGGAAAGTGTTGCAGTTTTTAATGTGGGAGGTCCTTTTGGCATTGGAAGGTAGCATAGGCAGACTTTTTTAAATAGAAAATAATAACTTGCCATCATATGCAAGCACGCACATTGACATATTTTACAATGAAACCTTTTAATGAAACGTATTTATTCTTTTGAGAATTTCCCCCGATTATCATGTTAATTAAGCATTGATCTTTGATCACCTTGGTGCATAGAAGAAGCATGCATTGTTATTTACACTTCAAGTATTTTCACCACGAAAACAAAAACAAATCCAAGTTGAAGGTTAACGTTACAGGCTGCTGCACTGTATTAATTAATCCTCCTGCTTTGCTCACATACTTATAGTCGCAGAAAAGTGAAAATATTTCTCGAATGCGGGGGAGTCGACAAAAATATACATTAATTATCAAGGCGTCAAATAGGAAGAAGATGAAGAAAGTAATCAAAATTAGATGCGGCCAGGTGACTGATTGACTCACAACACCTGCTGCATTCCAATAACACTCGAATACATATCCAGATTCTTCCTTGTGTATAACCGATTGGAAACTGATTTTTAAATTTGGAAACGCTGAAACGTCAAATGAAGCATATAGAATTACTGTATACGAGGAGGAGGAGACCAAGAGAAAGATGCAATTGCAGATAGATAGTTGAGTGAAATTGGACTGAATATAAAATTGAACGTTTCTTCAACTTGGATAATAAGCGCCCGCTGCGCTGCAAGCCCGCTAAAGGAGTGGAAGAAGCGCCGTTTCGAATATTGATAACTGTTTTTTGTAACTCCCAACAACACTATCTTTTAGTTTCTCCACAAAAGCGTAGAGCCATTTAAACTGTTTACTATTTTGGATAGTTTAGCAATTCGAAACACTTTTATCCCTCCTCACAAGTTCCAAGGGAAGAAAACAAGGAAGTAATTGAAAATTTGTTCTAGTCCACAACAAAAAGCTTAATGCAATTAGTAACTGTCACAATCGCACTGGTCTGACCGACTCGTAATTGGCGTTGCACCCAAAAGACGTGATGCTGACTGAGGGAACCTCACAGTCTCAACAATATCAAACTGTAATGCGGAAACAAGGTAAACTTGTTCGGATCTACGAACGTGCTCTGCTGGTCCCTTCTTATAGCAGCCTAAATATGGCTAATGATTACAAATGACATGTTCGACCAGTCCAAAATGTGAACACAAAGGCTCGCGAGGAAAGCAAAAGTTGCACCAACGACCAATTCACAACAATGTTGTGGTAGGAACGTGAGACTGTAAAGTCCATTTGATAAATGTAACAGTTGGAGCATTTATTATGCCAGCGACGACAATATTATTAACAACATCGCGCAATGGAGCAGCAACTCGAGCAACTCGACTACTTGACTGATATCTTAAGCCTTTAACGAACGTGAATGTAGAATAATTTATAACTCAACAATTTTATTTTTGGCTCCTGCTCCTACTTCCGCTCCTATACATTAAGAACAGCAGATTTTATGTAATGCCAAAAAGTTGCACTACTGTTTATCACAAGAATCAGAATTTGAAACTGGCAAGCTACTATATTTGTTGACTTGGCATATTGGTAATTTTTGTGAATCGTTGAATCCTGAAGGGAAAATTGTCTACATAAGAATCACTGCGAGTTATGAAACGAAAGCAAGCATATCATCATATATGTATAAGATCTGTTTGTCCTCCGAGCAGGTCGACGTAATTGGAAACTGTAACAATGGAAACTGATGATGAAAAGTAAAGTATAAGCAATAATGGCCAAAGGGTGGGTGGCTGAACGACTTTACAATATATACGGCGAGGGAACCCAATGCAATATTGTTACGTCCAAATAACATATGATCAGCACAAGTTTCAGCTGCAGGAGCAGCAGCAGCCAGAGCTCAATTTAAACACTTTTAAATCTTAGCCAGAGGACTGACTTGGAAAAATCCCATGTATCTCTTCGTAAACGTGTGTGGAAGAAAAAACTTTCTCTTTGTTGTTTCTTTTCTGAGGCTTTTATCATGGCTGAATCAGCTGACGAGAGCTCAGCCAAGGACTTACAAACTGGCTTCAAATGTCAACCTCCAAACTGAGCACCTTGGAGTCGCTTCAGCAGCGGAGATGGCCCAAGGAACTTCGTGACGACCAATGCATCGAGCTTGTGTCTCCTGGATCGAAGCAAGCACTGGCTTGGGCAAAACCCACATTGGCTCCCACCACCGCTCTCGAATTAATAGCCTCCAGCTGATACCATATTAGTGTTAGAGCCATATGAGAAAATTAGTGCATACAAAAGCGTGACGGAAGTGTATATACATGTACGAGCAAGAGATTGAGCAATAAAGCTCTTCAAGACACTGAACAAGTACAAACTGTCGGATGATTGCACTTTATGGTACAGCAACAAACCCCATGTTTGAACAAGGCGAATTTCTTGGTGGCCAGGTGAGGTATTTGCCAACGAAACAAATACGTCTCTCTCGACCATCTTTAATTGTACTTCGAACAGCGCTTCAAGTAGCTCTCGGGCGTTGTTTTGCGAGGCACTAAAATTTTTCGAGTATCTGATTGATTGAAATGGGCAAATTAAAAGTGCAAGTAGTTTCCACCACCGCCGCTGAAACTGTCATCGTGGTCAAACATGGTTGCGCTTGAAGCGCTGCTCGCTTCTTTCGTACCTGCTGAGCATCAACAGCGGCGGCATATTATGTACGTGAGTGAGAAGATGTTGGAAAAGTTTGAGTGGAAAAAGGAAAATTCGCCATGATATGCTTAAGCGAGCGGGCTTAACTGAGTGGTGCGCGATGCGAGATTATTTTGTGGTGAAGTTTAGTACATGAAGCGAATTAAAATGAATCGACCTAGTTATTTAGCGTCTTGAAACAAAAGAAACAAGAGCGAAATTTAAAAACCAAAGCGTGCAAAAATGGGCATCCTCAACCTAAGCAGTTTTGAACGACGTAGATATTTTTATATCAGCGCTCCGCATTGTGAATGGTCTGTTAATTAGTGCAATGTCGACATCCATGTTCTGGGCGCGAATGTGGTATCATGCTCTGGCAGTGAATTTTTTAAAATTTCAAGCTTGAAAAAATTTGATAGTTGGTGGTCACCAAAATCATCTTGTATTGTAATTGTGAGCTACGAGTCTACGAGTACAGTATTGTCTATCAACAATAAATTAACAAGAAAAAGTAACCTTGTAGTAGACGCGTGGTAGCCATTACCCAAATTGATATTACTTTTCATTCAATTTGTACAATTATTATTCACAAAGTTACAAAGCTTGTTACATGATCGAAAAGTTGGTCAAGTTTATACAAAACACGTTGCTGTTTGATTAACACAAAGAAGATGCCGCCATTCGTCATCAGCACAAAAGAGCCATTATGACATTAAGCAGGTGAACAAGAAAACTTGGCAGACGTGTTTGGGAAGAAAAAAGCAAGTTATCAACAAATTGTTGCCTTGTAATTGAATTTGACTGACTGAAGAAAGGTTGGTGTGAATTTGACAGGAGGCGAAGGAGGTCTGCCTTTGCGAAATTATGCGAATTACATACTGTTTCCATTGACGAGTCAATAGGTCACAAAATTTAAAATTTGAGAGCCAGTTGACCTACACGAGTCACATATTTGAGCTCCAAAGCTTTTCTGCACTTTTTAAAATTCATTATTTAAAATCCATGTGACGCTCTCCGGTCCAGTAGTACAATGATTCTGTGTGTGAAAAAAAATTGAATCCAAGTTCATTTCCTCGTTCATGTATCCTCAGGTGCGTGGAAGCCGATCCAAATTCTGTGGGACCCTTCAGCGTCGAGGAACGATTGACTGACTGTGTTGCGTTGGGCGGCGAAGACCGCAGCGAAGGACGTGGAGCCAAGGATGCCGCGTCGTCCCTCAGCCGAGTTGCCGACATCGTTCTGGATAGCTCTGCTAGCGATATGTGGTGAGTGTCTTCAAATTTTTTAGCGCCAAAAATTCAAAGGGTCGAAACTCAATCGCCACTTGGCGCATGTGCATACACAGAGAATTTATAATGTGGACGCATGGATGGACTATGGGCTTGCCGGTCTGTCAATCAAAAACAAAATGGCTGTAAATCAGATAGGCAACAGATCCAGGCCGGAGGCAAAGAATCGATTAAATTGAGAGAAATTTTCCATGTGTCACTCAATATGTTGGTAGTCACCCTCAGAAGGATTAAATTTTATTATTGAGAGACATAGACCCTTACGCACGGGCGGCGCTGACAAAGGGCGCCGCGCGCTTGCGCGCGCGCGCTCTTGTCTCGTCAATCAACAAACAGGACATTAGTTTGTAAGTTGATCTCTTCAATCATTCACTCCGCTAACATGACGCCCACACGTCAATCTTTATATTCATTGACCCAATGCTGCTGCCAAACGGACAGCCCAAACAACATTTAAACAAGGAACTGCCAGCGTTGTTGTATAACCCAAGAAATGGCTTGCACCAGTTAGCCGGCTAATTACCAACGTTTTGTAATCAGCTTTGCCATTTGTAGATTGTTATTCAGCTATGACGCCTGCTGCCGCTGCCTCGTGTAATTACAAAAAACTATCACCTCAACAATCATATTCAGAGCAGAGACAGACACTTGATTCGACTTGATCGTTTGAACAAACACCTTTGAAGATAATGCTCAATCAGTAATTAATACACAATAGCACGAGCTCTGCAAAACTCAAAGCAAACAAACTGTTCTCCGCCTCTAAGCAAGCATTGACAAGAGTGGACAGGTGAAATCATAAGGGAAACAAATTCGCCAGCTGATTTATGTAACATGACATTTACAAGTGAGCAAAGTCGCACACGCCCAGCTATAGCTATACAGCGATTTGCAATCACAATCATCATTAGAAACAGTTCAAGTAACTGAAACCATTATATTTTATATTTGCTCCATTTGTGACCAACCACATTATGCTGATTGTGTTACACATATTTTAAAGATGCTGGCCGCACAAATTGCAATCCGCCAAAAACCTCAACTTTATACATGTTTACGAGGGAGATTAAGCGAAAAAGAAACTGCCGATTTCAAACGTTCGAAGCCAATGAGTACTTATCGCTGGCACACCCTTGAAACAGTTGAAAGTGGACGACGTGACGCTGAGCGCGTGCTGCTGCGCTTTTTGAGGTCGCTTCAAGAGGCTCAAGACTGTCTGGGGATTCTGAGGACACACATTTCAAATAATTTTGCAAATTCGCAAAAAATGTTATGGCCAATTACGTTGACATTTGTGACAAACATTCTTGGGCTGACGCAACAACTTTATAAGGAAATGCGTCTGTATGTCTTGAAAATCCTCAACTCACATAAAGATGCACCTGTAATGCGTGTTTGGCATGTAATAATGAAATAAGTTGTAAACATTTTTGCATTCCAATTCGCCACGACAATCAGGGACAGGTGACATTTGTAATGTGTCGCATAAGAGCTGAAAACCGGTAGGCTCAAAAGCTATAACTTACAATGCATCGCAACAATGTAAAAGAACACGCAGCAGTTGGGCTATGCGTAACACGTAAAGTTGCAGGAGCAGTGGAATGTGAATCTTGTTACCGGTTTCCTTGAGTGATGCAATGATGCAAGATGAATTTCGCAGGCCGTCCAATGTTGTGTAATGGAGAATTTAATCTCCAATCTTTTTGAAGGAGCCAAGGAAATTATTATTATCTATCTGATGCCGTGATTATTTGGAGCAGTGAGCAGGAAATGGTCGTGATACATACAATAACAATGTACAGATTTGTACATAGATACAGATTTCAGGAGAGAGAGAGAACCTTTCACCCATGAACTAATTTTAGCTTGAGATGAGATGATGGCGAATTTGCTATTTCGCCTGACAATTCAATGCTAAGAGGTGCAAGATTTGATAATTTTTCCCTTGATTGAACTACCGAGAACGAAGATTGTATTCGCCAAATAAGTTGTTTCATAATGGTCAAAGAAGGCTAGGTTTTCAAAACTGCTTTAAAAATGGCATAAATTATTAAAGGTTCGGTAAATGTAAGGGAGTCAAAAGTTTTTCTTTTTCGCAAAAGCGGAGAGGTTGTTACACATTCCCATAGGTAGAAATTAATTACTTTGAGGGAATTTACGCGGAACACACGCCATTCCGTAATACAGAGAGAGAAACATAAGGATAATTATTAAGAGGGCCCGACAATAAACAGTACAGTATGAAGCCATGATGATTTAGTGTGAGTGAGCGTGTTAAAAAGATTGCGATACATCCAAAAAGGATATATGAACACGTAAAAGTAATTATTAATGTTGCGAAAAATTGGAGCACAAGCAGTAGGTGCAAGGAAGGAAAGGTGTTTAAAATTTTACAAAAGATTTATATGTTGTTAGTTATAGTTGGCCAAAAGATATGTGTCGGAAGGTAGGAAAAAAGTGTAGATTTAGGCGGTTTAGGATCTGAGAAAAAGGTGGCGGGGGTGGTAAAGTGGTAATTATAAGACTG
>JAQGBJ010002972.1:0-14240 GCA_034698345.1 Sphaeridia pumilis
CCTTGCATAAATTTCCAGTAAGGTTCTTGTGAAACAATAGGCAATTTAGTTGCGTTTAGATTGGGAAAAAATGACGATGACGACCGACCGAAGGTTGTTGAGTAGGGGAGACAAATGCTGCTGGACAACGAGTCGCTTGGAAGGTAATCCGGCTCGAAAAGGAAATAGGAGCGAGCATGTACTTGGCTCTGTGGAGGATATATACAAAAGGCATTTATTATGGTAACAGTAATAAAGGTTATGGGATAGAAGAAAAAAGTTATTGCTTACAATCCGACTCGACTGCCAAAACAGCCGGCGTTTGCATAATAGGAACAAAGATGAAAATTACCAAAAGACAGATTCATTGCCTGGGAACACGACATTGACGAAATTCAAAAAGGGTCGGCCCAAAGGGGTGAATCGTTTCATCGACAACGACGGCGGCTGTAAAAGAGCAAGACAGATATTTATATTCTTCTTCTTATTTCAGTCAGTAGGAAAGAAATCGATAGGAAAGACCGTTTAGCGACTTGTGGTAGCTTCGATGGCGGCGGCAGTAGTACAAGTTCGTTCCTACCTTGGCTTCCTGTAGTTGTATACCAAGTTCCATCAGCTCTGTTTTCCTGAAGTTAAAGTACGGGCATTATTACATTCAGCATACTTGTGATCATGTCTCAGACATTGAAAACCATGCTCGCAGTCTCTCCCTCACTTGTTCTTGACTTGATGATCTTCTTCTTTCTGATCTCACGTCTGAGTCAGTCGGTTTCATCATCTTCCTAAGTTTCTGAGGATATTTCCATGTTGTTTGTAACGTCGGATCCCCTTCCAGACCAACTTTTGGGTAATAGACCAAGGGAAGGTGTGTTTCATTAGTTGCCTTTTTACAAAGGCAAGTGGCTGGCATGTGACCGTAGGGTAAAACACATCTTGAATACCCGACCGATAGACCGCAGAAGAAGAAGAACAAGTTTCCTCTCCTCCTTGGGGATCCAACTTGGCCGCGTCGTCTTCTTGTGCCTGGTCACAAAAAGGGTTTCAAATATAGAGTCGGATCTATTCTTCTTGTTCTACTACTACTGCTACCACCACCACCACATCTCTCAGTTGTACAAAAGACAAACCGTTTTTCTCCAACAGATTCCGATGATACCCGGGACCTTGCCAACTTTCCGGGAGGAGAAAGAAGAAGACGGATACCACCAGTCTCAGTCAGTATACTCGTGCTGCTCGCTTGAATACAAAAGAGGGAGGCGAACAACCCGGCAAAGTCCACAGTCACTCGCGGCAGCGGTCCCAGTCTCGTCGTCTAGTCTGTCTGAACCCGAGGCTTGCTCTCTGTGAGTCTGTCTAGTTCTCCAGGAGAGAGGGGCCGATTTCGGGTGTCTGGAAATGGTTTTAACGTTCCTCCAACTCGGTCCTTTCCTACAGTCAAAGTCTGCTACAGCAGAGGATTCAGTCAGCTGCAGTGATGGTCGTCTGGAGGAACAAGGGATTCCAGTCTTGATCCAAGGGTTTCAACTGTCTGGATTCTGGCTAGGCTACATGTACGACGTCGACGTCTGTTCTTCTACGTGTACAAGTTTTTCGGAACGGGTCGCGGATTCCAAGGGATCTTGTCTCCTGCAAAAGGTAAATCCATTTTTAATAATATTGCATCCACTAGTAGTACAATAACTTTATGCAGTATCAAGTTAACTGCCAAAGTTTCAAGTAGCATGAACAGTACTTACCGTTCTAGTTATTATTCATACCATAGGGAAGAACCACCGTCGTCGCAATTATTCATGAAGAATCAGTAGCTTCTCTTGTCTCAAGTCTTTAACCACATTCGTTCGAAACCTATAGAAAATCGAGACGTCCAGCCATTTCGTTAAATAGTCTTTAAGCGCTAAAGTGCACGGAAAATGCATTGACTTACACATTCGAGAGGTATCGCTTACCGCTACTTCTTGGGCTGCAGAATATATTCAACTGTCGTTAGAATATAATTATGGAGAATGGAGATGGAAGTGCAATTATGGCTTCCAAGCATTTCATACAACATCTACGAGCGCAATTTGCCTTGTTTACATTTTTTGAAAATCGTTCTCCCTGCTCCGTTCGAATTTCCCTCCTAGGCTTTTGGCGACAAGTTTCGACACGTGCTGATGAGTCCTTATGCAGCTCGCAGGCATTCTTAACGGGAAAACTGATGTGTCACATCCTGCATGTTATTAACGGACGAAATATTTTCTCACTCTGTCCTTCGTCTCCGACTGGATCAGATGTGTTCAGATTCGGTTTGAATATATACAACTTCGGGTTTTATCCGGTTAATTTAAGGGTTTCATCAAGCTAATCGTGATTTCCATCATTTATTCAGTTGGTTTCATCCACTTTTGCTTAATTTTGAAGTCGGAAAATGAGAAAAGTTATCATTGTCGTCGTCAGGTTTAGAAAATCTCAACCTTGACTTGAGGATGTGGTCGGGGTGAGATGTAATATTAATTCGGTTTTATTCATAAACAAGGATCCTTAAGGACATGTTTTCATGTCTTCTTTTGTTGTTTCCATAGTTACGTAGTCGTTGTTGGCTGGTTTGGTTGGTGGTGTCTAAAATTAGCTGGAGGGCAATCTGTTTCCTGTCAAATGACGACAGAGATGACGACGACGAGGATCAGGATAAGGGAAACGGTTAGAGGAAATCTACTCAATAGCGACAACCAAAGCAAAGTCAAGATTAGAACAAGGCCTTGTATCCAGGCTGGAAAGTTTGAAGGAAATTATTCAGCCCCTTGTCCCCGTTCGTCCTGTATTCAGAGAAACGGACAGACTGCATTTCCGAACCCGTCCTGGATCGTTCCCAGAATCAGCCGTTGTAACTGTATCTCAAGTGCATGTGTAGCTAGTTACGCTTCTTGTTCTCCTGGAAACGGGGCGATGAACGTCTCTTTGGTGTCTGGAACTCTGTCTGGGTGAGGGTCTGTAGCTGTTGAAGAAGAAAAGCGCCACCTGGCCCTGTCTGGGTTTTGAGGCTGTTGAGGACCAGAAGATTTGGAGGGTGAGACTTTAGGATACTTACATATTGGCTATATGGAAGGGTCTTTGAAAAAAACTGTACATGGGCTTTCGGTTTTAGGGAAGAGGAGAAGAATGCTGGTGGAAAGCTTGAACTTCACACGGGATAGTCCCGAGTCTTGAATAGTGATTTGGAGTTGGTTAAGGAATATTTGTTCCGGAACCTGTCGGACAACAAAGGGTGTAGAGGGCCTATTACCATAATCATTGTTCCAGAGTTGATTTTTCACTTGTGTGGCAAGCCCTGGTAACAGGCTGAGCATATTCTTCGTGAAAATATCTGGGTAAAGATCTCGAAAGCGAGTTCCAGCTACGACATTGTCCCGAAAGGAATTTGCTGCAGTTAGAATGTGTTAAGGGTGTTTGAGTGGTGAGTGATTCATTGTTTCCTAGACTTGATTTGAATAATAGTTTTTGGGATCTTCTTGGTTCTTGCAGTTATGTTATGAGGAATATTATATGGATCGACTAACAGGATGGCACGTGTAGAAGAAACATGTTGGATAGTTGTTGTTGGGCTAGTGAGAAAGCTGCAAGCTAGGAGACCGGCGATGGGTGATGAAACGACTGAGAATGTAGAGGAGAAAATATGCTCTAACGACCTGTGTGATATGTTGATAAGCTAAAGTACTCGGCGGCCTGCGATAAGATTCCGGTTGAATAAGTTGTCCTAAAGGTGTGTGTATCAGATGAACGAGGGTGTTTGCAGTTTGCAGGTTTGGACAGTTGAGGAACTGGTGTTAGTTTTGATTGTAAAGAGAGTTGAGTGAAACAAGGTGTCCAGCTTGGTCTTGTGTAAATTGGAAGTTTGTCCAGACGGTGGTGGTGTGGAGCTGTTAAATGTGTAAAGTTGATAGTATCTGCGGTTGGTGAGTGTTTGTTTCTCTCATTAGATGTCGAATCCCAGAGAGGTTTCAGGTGTGTAAGGTTTTTCCAGGTGAATTTTATGGTTTAATGAGGAGAGGAAAGAGTGAAAGGGATAGTACGGAAAATGTGATGTCATAAACTTTTGGTAATCAAAGTTACTAAGCGTGAAATCACCTTAGCTTTTTTAAAAAGGTCTATTGATTTCGCTAACGCCAAAGCTCCGCTTGTAGTACATTTAGCAGGCTTCGACAAACATTCCTATGGGTTTCCTACGTTTGGATCAACCGAGGAAATCGCTAATGGTCTTTGACTGGCCCTAGACAATTTGTTCGTGGTCCTTTACCGAGACACTCGAAGGAGGCGTGGGAAGGAATAGTTAATGTTACTACTGTTTGATGCTAATGTTTTTGTCTGTTTCTATTGCAGGTAACTTTCTCACCACCACAACCAGCTCACTCAACACTTTTGGGACTTGGACGATGCCGGTGAAGACAAAACTGCATACGGGAGCAGCAGTGGCGGCGGCACAAGGAACGGATTATGTCGACGAGGGAGGGCAGCAACTTGACGTTGAAATGAATAAGTAACAAGGACAGCAAAAGAAGCCAAAGTAAACGGTAAGAGAAGAAAATGTATACAGATTTCTTGGGGAAAAGTAATAGCTTGAATCTGGAAGTAGTTTTGTGTCTGTCTGATGTTTGTGTTGTAGGTAGCAAAAGAGTGAGTTTGTGGGCGGTTTCTTGGGCTTGCTAACAAATTGGATATTGATGACGACGTGGTGTGGTAACAGGGGTGAAAGCCGGCCGAAGAAAGGTTAAAATGCTCTTTTGGAGAACATGTTTTACTGCTCCTGCCGACCAACAATGTTATATGGAACCAAGTGGAAAAGAATGAATTGGAGTTCCGGACGAGTTTGGGTGGATCAGTAGTAGTTGAAAAATAGCCTTGTGTGGATGCCAAAAGAAAATGAGAGCCATGGATGGATATGAATAGTTGCAAACCCTGTTGGAGCTCCGCTAGTAAGTAGCAACTTGGAGATATCTTGATGCTGCTCTGCAGCAGTAAGATTTAGTAGGAACGCGTGGTATGCGATAGTGAAAGCACTAAAGTTATAGAGGGTCAGTTGTAAAAGTTTTAATAGCGGGCAGAACCGTCGAATATTTAAATTTACGATAGGCGAAAAATCCGGGTACTTTGATCAGAATCTCCAACTCTCTCCGGCTCAGTTCCAGCCTTGGTGAAAGAATTGATAAAAGGTTCCAGGGTTTGCTTTATGACCTTGCTGCATGGGATAGAATTTTGAATGATTTGATTAGAGGCATATGGCGGATTCATTTGGAATATAGGCGGGCTAGTAGTGGGAGGACAATGACTTGAGATTTTGTCGCATTCTGAACAAGGGATGACGTCCGAGACGGGACGTGTTCACGGGTGTTTTGTTTCACGGATTTAGCGTGTGGGAGCTAGTAAGTGCTGGAGGAATGCAAGGACGAAAATACCCGGGTAGAAGCGAAGTAAGAGAAAAGAATTTATCCCACCCGCACGCAGTTTGTATTAACGATTATTTCTTTTTCTCTCCCTCCGAATTCGGATAGGTACTGCTGCCACCGAAACTGTCAGTGTTTGTTGGTGGCTCAAGCAAGTAAACAATTTAGTCGAAGAAGAAGAAGAGACTCGTGAAAAAGCCATGTTTCCCTACTACCTTCCAAACATTTGGTTCAGATACAGAAGAAGCAGCGTATTGTTGTTGTTATCAGATTGCGACATGTTGCGGTAAAGTTTCCTTGTTTGGCTATTCATTTTGGCAAAAGCGGATGCAGGTGTTTTTAATTGAATTTGCCTACTTCAGGTTGCGGTTGCTCCTGCTGCAAGTACGTTACAAACATGTATGCCGTGATGTTGAATGCTGATATGTCAAGGAGATTTTGTGGGTGCTGGACATCAGTCATGTTATTAGAGCCGCCAGACTCGGACCGTTTTATGCAAGGTGTATAATTAGAAAAGGGAGCCAAGAAGTGGTTTTGACATTTCAAGTTGTTCTTTTGGCAACTTGCAAATTGATACTGTCAAAAGAGGGTTTCGTGTGGAGACACATTTACTGTGTATTGTTGTTTTTTGGCGGCTTCCGGCTACTACCCGGTTGACCCTTTTGTATGTACATGTTCTATGTACGCCTTTAGCTGCGGATGATATTACTGCCCAGTAAACTGCTCCGGTTTGGCCAGTGTATATAATTATGATTTCATCATAATTGAACACGGCTAAGCACGTGATGACAAGAGAAGAAGAGACGTGGAAATGTGAGGGGCGGTGCGCTGTGAACGTATAATGATATAGTTTTGCGGATGTTGTCGTCAAGTGGTTAGTTTTCGGTAACGGTCTGCCGAGCTACAACAAGATGTGAAGTGATGATGGTGTTGGTTCAATTTCAAATAGTCACAAGTGGATTTCAACAAGGCGACAGAGGGTCAAATAGGGCTAGTTCGTTTTTTTCAACAAGAGGTCTTGCACCTTTGCTTAATTATTCACGGTTGGTGGAGGTTGCAACGGAATCGCCGCCGTGAAAGGTTTATCTAACAACCTCCCGTCGACCGAAATTGCTAAAAGGTTTGTGACAGGAAGCGGTAGGAAGGAGCCGATAAAGCTACATGGCCAAGTTAATTAGTTATTTATGCTTTTACCGGCAGGGTGGTACATGGTAATGAATGATGACCATGGGAACAAGCCAAGGGGAAGGACATGGTCAAGGGAAGGGTTGTTGAAGTAGGGTAGGGACGGGTAGGAGTTGATGATGGCAAAGTAAGTAATAAAATGGTTGAGATAATTAGATATCCATCTATTGAGTACGTACTGGCTCAGTCGTCGTTGTGTTTTGAGAAGGACAGGAAATGGAAAAGGTAATTGTCTCAAGGGACTCCACAGAAATGGCAAGGGACTCTTGTATGACTGTCTGTCTGAAACGGATGATAATTTCCATCTAAAAGGGTGTTGTAATGTGGAGGGAAAGCAATAAATGTAATGGGTTTTGTCTAGGGTTCCTAGATTCAAACATGCCCATGACTGTCTGTCTGGCTCTGGTTGGTCGTGGTCGTGTGTGTGTAAATGTAATTGCGAATTTTTTGCGATTTCCATCTCTTGTAGGCACGCAACTTGATGGGTCGAATGATGACTTGGAAAGGGTCTGGGAAGTTACATTTGAAGAGTGAAAAAAATGTTGGTAAAAATGCTCTTTTTGAAGTTGGAAAGCTGCTAATTGGATCATGAATTATGGAAGAGGGTAATATCTCACGGTGGTGTCGAAGTTGTCTTGTCTGGTGATAATTATTAGGAACGTGGGTTTCTTTTTTAGTTTGTACGTGTGGTTTGCTCCTCCAAGATGGCTGGCTGGAGTGAAGACATGCAAGTTTTGACGGTTTGACCGATGAAACGGAAGAAGGATGCTGAAGCTTATGTCAATGCGGATGCTGCAGCAGTCTGCTGAGCCGGTTGGGAAATGAAGGATTACGAAAAGTTGTGAATGAAAATGTTGGACTGGTATATATGGCTGTCCACGTGTGTGTGAGTTTTGAGTTGTTGAATTTGTTATCTTGAAAATTTTATATACATGGATTGAACAGGTTTTTGTTGTCGTTTTGTTAGACAAGAAAAGGGAAGTGGACATCCTGGTTATGGAGGAGACAGCCAGACAGACGGACGATGGAATACAAGACCTTTTTGACAAACACTTTTATGTTGTCTTGTTGCGGTTTCGCTCTTGGTGTGAAGATGATTAGAACAAGTACTTTTGAAGAAACCAGCCAGAGTTTTGTGACGAGCGTAGCAGATTGGCAAAATGGCAAGATTTTCAAAGGGAATTTCTTGGAAACAAGGAGATGTATATACGCTTAATGCTGGTTCAAAAAGCTACGGACGGGACGGGGTTCCATTGTGGTGGTGCTGACGAGATGTAGGAATGTTTGATTTGTGATTCTTTATTATTGAATCTTGAGGAACTGGTAGGAAATTGATTGGAACTGATGAGGACGATGAGGTTGAAATACAAAGAACCAGCAGGATGTCTGGGATCTAAAAGAAAAGTTGTTGGGTGGAGTTGGTAGTGGAACAGGTGTTGAAGAAGGCGGAATTGACATTTAATGACAATGGGGAGCAGGTTAGGGTTGTATTATTTGTGGTGAAATAATATTTTAAGAAATGTTGATTAAAACCCAAGGTATTTATTGATGGTAGAGCAACGACCTATAAAGGTGTGTGTGTGTGTAAATTCTCACCTTTTGCTAATGACGATTTGATATAAAAGAAGAAGTTTTGCTTTGGAAAGTCCGGAGCAGAGACACAAGTTGTGAAGACTTTGAAGAAGATGAGAAAAGAGATGATCAGGAGGGAAAAAAGTTGAAATTCGTAATGCATAGTAGTAGAAGTGTAGTAGTGGTCATTGTTGTTAAGTGTTGTCTGCGGTTTGTTGTTGCTATGGATTTTTTAGGTGTCTGGTGGTTCTGCAGACTTTTGTGTTTAGCTGTACAGAAGACATTGAGTGAGGTATGTGTCAAGAAGACGTGAGAGAGAAAAGAACAAGTGGTGGAGGAATGTTACGTGTACAAGTGGATGAATTCAAGTGTCTTCTTCTTGTTGGTTTGTTCTGGTTGTGTGGATATAAAAGTTTTATCAGATTGTTTTCTTGGTTTGTCTCTGTATATATTAGTTGGGGTTTGCTGGTCCTCTTATGGCCCAGCAGCAGTGGGCACTTGTTGTCGTCGTCTCTCGTTTGAGCTTTTGGGTATGAATACACACACACGTTATTGTCTCGAGTTGTTTATAAATTTTGGCGTTTTCTTTATATCCTTTTTTCTCTCCATTTCAGAGTTTGCTCTGCGCTTTTGAAGACTATGAGCGTGTGTGGCATTAAGACCGAAGAAGCGCTTTCGCACTCGTTTGTTTGGATGGAATGTCAAGATCAGTCAAATGCATTGTATTGAAGCGACGACGGTTTCACGATGCCATTGTTGCAGTCTGCAGAAAAGAAGGTCTGCCAAGAAGAATCAACCCGTTTTTGCAAAACGGCACCCAGGAATTAGACGAATGAGCTCGCTAGAAGTAATAGTTGGAATGACGTCACACACCTCTCTAACGTTTCTCGAGGTTTCGTAATGGGAAAGCAATTGATGGATTAATAGTGGAAAGTTGTATTGGTTCGAGAGTCTTTCGAAAGATATTAGAGTAAGTGGGAGTATACATGGCGAGTATTTTCTGAGAAAGCAACATTCGTGCGGTTGTTTGCTCGAGTCAGTTTACAGTGTTGGCTTTGAGGGCAGAGGTTCTTGTTGCTGTAAATGGTGTCTATAAGTTGGCTGGCTTTTTCTTCCAGGAGTTGTTGTTTGATGTGCTGGCGGCGGCTTGGGGCTTTTTCTCGGCTGACATGTCCTCTTTTGGTTTTAGTGGGTGAAGATGTAATTTGAAGATTGCATGTGCAGGATAGTAGTAGGGGAATGCATCATGAAAAGCATTTAAGTTGATGAGAGAAGCCGGTCGGTCTGGCTAGGTTATGCTGTGGAGGCGTTGTTTTTTGGCAGGAATGCGGCGGCAGGTTGTGTAATATTATTACATGTATTATTTCGTAACGTTGTGGATGTGTGTGTGTGTTTGTGGAGGGGTTATGGAGGAGAAGGTTTGTGAAATAACGTTCGAGGTTAAATTGGACAAGAGCTTTTCTCAAGGGAGGCGATGAGACGGTCTGTATCAACTTGATTGGAAATCGGTTTGCCTAGGTGGATGGAAATTGATTTGAACACAAGTTTGTGAGTCACAAGACTTGATGTCTTTGGAATGAATCGGTTTATTAGACGATGGCGATTACGTAATAGCCATGAGTCGTCTGGGACGGAATGATTCATATTTGTCAGGAGACAAGTCTGGCTTTTGAATGACAAAGTTTATGAGTTAGGTTTAATGTTATATTTGTATGAGTAAGTTTTTGGATGTACACGGCTAAAGGCGTCTACTTTGGTCTGTCTGACTAACGACGATGATATTTAGTGAGCTATTCATTTGGACCTGCGGCGTGTTTTCCGGTCCTGTGACTATGGCAATGATGCGGTGATTTTGGTAGTAAAAATAGCGACCAGCTAAACGAATATAAGTATATAGATGATGAGTTGAGTTTATTTGTTGGTAGTAAAAGGGTTGCAGTGAATTCATTGAGAAACTTGAAAGCTTGTATGGATGCTTGTGGAGGTGATGAAGGTTCAAATACAGAGGTTAGATGACGGCGTAGGATAACGATTGCTAAGGATGATAATTTTGCTGAGCAGGAAGAAGAATGATGAAGAAGAAAAGCTCTCATACACACTATACACATATGATTCATTCATCGAAAAGAGTTGAGGTTGGAAGCGTTCAAGAGGAGCGGCAGTGAAGTTCAGCAGCAGCAGCAGCAGCGCTGGTTATTAGTTGTACGGCGAGGTCTCTGTTGGAACGACCGGCGTTTTTGGCCATGGCACGCCGCCGCTGCGGCAGAGGAGCAGACAGAATTTTGTAAGCCAGTTCAGTGGGGGAAGTAGTAGAGGAGGAGGACAGGGCCAAGTGGAGCCAGTCGGAGTTGAATCGTTGGTGGTGCCGTTTCGTTAGGCTAAACTCTGGTTTCAAGTCAACGGGTTGAGCGTTTGAGTTTTTGGAAAGGCTTCTTCTTCAGTTTGTGAAATTGAGGACGTTGAGTCAGTTTGGTGTAACGATTTTAAACAAGTGTTGAAATCGGAGGATCTTTCAATGGGTGAGTTGGTTTTGATATTGTGACTTGTAAACGGATGTAGCGTTTTGGATTTCGAATTGTAATTTGAACCAAGGATGGGCTCTTGTAGTTTAAACACGATAAGGCCTGGTTATTCTTGAGCTGTAGGAGACTGGCAGATGCGGTTAAGTTTGAAGGTTGTTATTAGTTGTGCTGGTTTTGCAGTGGTGATAATTTTGCGTACCAACAAATAGAGTCGTAGACGAGGATGACGCAAAGCTGTAGAAAATGAGACAGGCATATTATAGAAGAGAGCGAGTTGCTAGAGCCGTCGTCGGAATGCAGACAGACATTGTGCTAATAAATGCTGGTTGACGACGACGACGACGTCCTCGTCTAGCAAGTTGTGAGTTGTCTAGTAGTAGAGCTGTTGTTAGATCTCTGGAGCTAATCATAGCCTGTTGTCTGTAGTAGAATCTACAGTGTAGATGACACTTTTCTGAAAGCTGGCGAGATGATACCAGAGTGAGGGAGAACAGAGACGTCTAGTGTTCTAATGAAGTTTAGACGACGTCGTCGACGACGACGACGATATATATATTTTTTGGAGGGGTTAAAGGTTGCATTTACAGAGGGATGTGATGTTGGTGGTGTAGAATTTAGCAGGGGACCGTTTGTGGTGTCTGGATAAAATTGTTTGTTTAACTGACGATAAGCCATTAGGAGAGCATTAGGAGACGGGCAAAGAAGAAGTGAATCAGTCCTGTTCCTGATTAGCTTTGCTGATAAACGTGTGGGCAAGTAAACAGGAGGGCGACGGCGACGACGGTGGAGTCGAAGACCTGAAACAAGTCCAAAGTGGGATTCGACTGGGACAGTCAAGGAAGAAGTTGTGAGGAGAATGATGATTGAATATGACAATGTAGTGTAATATTTGCGAATCGATAAGGAGAGTAGGTGGACAGGCGGATGAGATAGTTGTGAATGAATGTAATGATCTAATTATTAGGGAAGCCCGTTGTTGGGTTCGTGGGAATTTTTCGTGATATGATAGTGGGCGATGTGTGGTGGCTTTGATGATGAACGAGTAAGAAGACACTAATTTGTTGTTTGTTTTTTCCTTGCAGATTCTTTTATGAATGGAGAGATACTGAAGAGGATGAGGAAATGAAGGCTGAACGACGGACGTAGGAAGACATGGAGGTGGTGGTTGGATTCGCAAGTGATCAAGAGTCGTGACACGACGAGGGGCTCATCAGTCGTCCAAAATGGACACCACCAACAAGGAACCCAGACAGAGCAAGCAGACTTGATCACGTTGTGACCGGAGGACTAATACGGGTAGTGGTGGTGAGATTTGGAGAATTTTTGGAGTTGAACTTATTTTGGTTACGAGTGTTGGAGCGTGTGGTTTTTGATACGTTTTGGTCTTTTTTGGTAGGGACGTAGTGGTGATGGGCGGGATAGGGTCCGAGAGGAGGAAGAAGGAGCGAGTCTGGTGGGAATTGTTACAGAGAAGAAAACAAGATACCTGAAGGCGTCGGGATTAAAGTTTGAGCGAGTTTATTGGCGGTGTTGGAAAGACGCTAGGAGTGAAGACCATGACAAGCGCTGCTGCTGCAACCAACAACGAAAGTTTTGCATCCGCGGGCGAGGTTGTGGCGGAAGCGAAGGCCGGCGGCTTGAGGGAATTCGGGGGATGCTGGCTAAAAAATTTATGAAACTAACAACACGTGTTTGACATTAAGAAGAGGGGAGGTAAGGAAGGCGAGTATGGTTTGAAGGAAAGAAGGGTGTAGAAGGAGAACTGGAGACAGACGATAGAATTTTGTGATGGAGCATGCTAGATTTCGGTTCGAGTTTGAAGAAGCGAGAGTGAGAGAGAGTTTATTATGGGAGTTATGAAAATTTTATCAGGAGATGGCTGTACGAGATAGGCAAGGTTTGTTTTCCAGGTTGTAAATTCGGATATGGGTGACCGCTTAGTGTGTATGACGGTGGCAATGGCGGCGGTGAGAGAGTAGTTGTGAATGATATGCAAGTGTTTATTGAAAGTTTAATGTGTATTTTTATGTGTAATTTCCGGTGAGGAAGAAGAAGGATTGCTTGGAACGAGATTAGAGTCAGTCAAGGAAATATGCGAGTCATATTTTATATGGAGAAAAAATGGAGGGACGAAGAAAGTGGTGTGGTGGACAAAGGGGTAGGTATAAGATTACATGTGTTGTTTGGTAGAGGCAAGGTTTATGGGTTGTTGAAATAATAAAAAATTTGATGACTCTTCCCACTTACGGTTGTCGCTTTAGGTTTTGTTGAGACCGGGAGCAAACTTTTAGTTAGCGGATGCTGTGAATGACGGACAACCCGTGAAAAGGTTGGACAGTCGTATAAATATGATTATTAATCGCAAGATCTTTGGGCACTCACTTACTGGATGCCTGTTGTAGCAAGTAACGCAAGTGGAGAGAGGAGAAAGATTGCTGTAACGTTTTATGACGAGGTTGGGAAATGAGAATAGTGTGTCTAATTACCTTGTGGGTAAAAAAGCTGGCCTGGAGGCTATCGGTAACTAATCTTGAGGGATATATTTTAATGTTTGTTAGTTCTTTCGAGGGTGATGCAAAAGACAGGTTTATGATGAAGGACGAGGCAAGGGAGGTTGGAAGGAAATTCAAGAAGCACTAAGGAACGTTTTTCGGCAGTTATAATCTTGGGATCATGGTAGCGTGGGGGGTTGCAAAAGGGTTATCAATAAAATGAAAAGGCTTGAAAGGTAAAGCAAGAGAAATATTTTGCTCATATTAACGATTATATAATTATTTTGTTTTGTAGAAAGATATCTGCTTGGCTTGAGCCGGCGACAATAAGCCAGGTCCAAAATTATGAATTCTGTTCCACAACGATGATTGTGAGGATCCTATTGACCTTTGGACTTTTTTGATATATATGCAAGCCCAAGGCAAGGATTCATCAGTTGGGCTGGAGCCGCTGAGTCGGCAGCTTCTGATTCAGTTGCTTGTAAAAGTAGAACGTGGTGCATCCGCATCCGTTAGTTCAAGCGAATGTCAGGCCAGGTTATCTAGTTCACAGTCCTAGGAATGCGGTTTGCTGTTCGGCTGGATCGAGGGGTGTAAAATCAGTCAAGTGTTATAGATTTGCTAATAAGTAAGTAGAACGAGAGGGAAGATGCGATAGACGGGAGTTCAGTTTGGCTATAGTTTATGTGGCAGTTGCATTTCTGACGAACTGATGGATGGTAGATTTCGCCGAGAGAGAAAGAGCAAAGTGCGACGATCTTGAATTCGCGTGAAGAGTGATAGATGTCTGGTGTATCGACAATAGTTTGGCGAGGATCAGTTTCAACAGGGGCCGACGGCGCTTACTGTAGACGTAATTCTGGAGCGTAGCTGAACTAGGACTCGCTTCAGTCCAGTGTGAAGTTGGTCGTGGTGGAGTGTGGACTATTTGGTAGTAAGTGCGCTGCGGTGTTATAATTTTTCCATGATTTCTAAAATTTTCGCAGTGCAAGTATTTCCTAATTGGCATTTGTTTCCGCAGCGCTTCCCAGGTATTTATGGCTGTGATTTTTCGATTCAGTCAGGTACCTGAA